>JAPXVT010000024.1:22368797-22382525 GCA_029823135.1 Acanthurus reversus
GAGATGGGAAGTGCATTCAGGTGCGGGCAAGCGAACACAAACACACAACATTGCATACCGTAGCATTTTATGGTTTTGTTTTGTTTTTTTTATGTGTTTAAAAATCGGTCACCATTCATTCAATTGTTTGGGACATGACAACAACACCTTTTTCCTGTGAAACTCTAGCAGTGTTTTGTGGACTAATAAACTTTACCTGACCTTCCATCGGCGTGAGGGTAAAGAGATTATGACAGAAGTTTTATTTTTGAGTAAACTGTTCCTATAAACATGAGATAACTTGTATTTAAGCAAAACCAAAACCAAAACCAAAACAAAAATCTAATATCTGTAATTAAATTTTTTTAAAGTCTTCATAGCATATGAATCTGGCAAGATATGGATGCAGATTGCAACCTGAATAATTAGAGGAGGCAACAACTGTAAGGTGGTAATTCTCATTAATTTCAGAAACACAGAACAGTGTTGTCTGCCTGTCCAAAGCTGCATGATATTTACTGCTATTAAATTTTGTGAGTTTTCCCCTCAAACTTTATTCCTGGTGTTAAATTTCATATAGAACCAGCCTCTAAAAAATATTTAAACATCTAAAAAAAAGAATTGCGTCCTTGTAATTAAGAAGCAGTTTCTGAGTTCATGCACTGTCCGGTGTGTTAAGAAGTAGCTTATCTGTGCACTGAACCAAGTCAAAGCAAGTATTTTATCTTAAAGCTTGTGTTTGCAGCAGGAAATGGGCACGTAGGCCGAGATGTAAACACGATAGAGGGCATGTTTACAGTGAAGTTGTTTACACTCTGGATCAAGGACCCCCCTCCTCCTCTGCACACCTTTGCTGAGTCTTCTTCTGCTGTGATAAACGAAGGATGGCAAAGACGAATGACTGTGCAATGTGGCTGACCTTGTCTCGCACAAGCACACATTCAGACACACGCTGCTTCGCATACAAATGAAGCCTCTGATCAACAGATAAGCCGGCTGGGAAGTGCGGAAATACAGCAGGAGTGACACGCAGATGGAAGGAGAGAGACTAATGGAACGACAGATTTGCTCATATTAGGTCAGCAATTGCATCAGAGCTTTTGAGGCAAAGTGACTACCATCATTCTTGGACATCCTTTCACATTCACTTATGGTAACCATGGAAACAAGGCAACCACTGACCAATTTGGTGAGAGTCAGAAATCAATGAAGGCTGCGTAAAAGACATCTGGCACCACCTCTGCTTGCTAAAAGTTTAGAATTCTAACTCCTTTTTTTTTTGTTGTTGTGGCCCTGATTGTCTTTTCTGCTGCACCCTCTTTGTTCTCCACGGGTGTTTAACCCTGCAGCGTCGAACATTTCTTCACCCTATGATCTTATGTAACGATAGAAGGTTGAACGACTGGATGGATGTCGGATGTTAGAGTCATCCTTTTAGATGTTCACTCAGAATATCTGTGTTCCTCAGAGTTCAATAATGAATGCCTCATGCATAAACATACCCACACAGACAGAAGCAGAGCAGGAGGTAGCCTACAAGAAAGAGGGAGCAGGAATTATTCATGACGACACCTCCAGGTCTGAGTGCGTGTGTTTTGACAGTAATGGCCCCTGGAATGGATGCTTCAGTCAGACAGAAATAGATGTGGTTGTTGATGTGAAGTTTTCTGGCCTTCCGGGGCATTTTTACCACTGGTCCTAACATCTGAACACAAATGCAGCATCTCCATCAGATGGATGCAGTGGGTTGTGCCAAATTAATAACAGACAGCTGGTTCTGTCCGGGCAAGCAAGAGGAAGAGTGGCTCAGGTTATACGAGGTAATGTAACATTTTTAATCCAGTGTAGATTCAGCTACTCTTAAGAATCAGCGTCAGCAAAAAGTTCAGCTCAGGTCGGGGTCTCATCTGTGAGTCTGCAAACATTAGCTGATCATCTTTATTGCCCTCATGAGAACCGTCTGCACATCTGTGAGCATAGCACATGGATGAACTAATCAGAAAACTCGGTGGAGTTCAAAGAGTTACGCGTGTGAGTTCACTTGGTGCTCTTAGTGTCGCTGTCATGTGGAAAAAATGTTTATGACACAGCTAGTTTTCAGTATCTCCACACAAAGCTGCTCCTCTCCTCTCGTGCGTGTGGACGGGCTTAGCTCTGCAATGAGTCTAAGCTGGAGTGACACAGGGATCTTTGTACCTCAGCCTCTATCATAAAGTTCTCTGCAGGCAGAAGAGTGAGTCAGTTCAGCATTAAAAGTGATACTGGCGCATTCTGCCAGTAGAAAAAAAGCGTATGTTTTGATACGTGCACATACTGGGATGCACTTGGGGGATTAAATAGACCTTTGCATACCAAATGTCAGCACTCCTCCTCCTACAATATGGACAAAAACAGATGTACTGTGGAGAGAGCAGGGATGACTGCAGCTTTGCCCGTCTTTGTTCTATTCTATCGACCACAGAGATGAGCAATGCACAGCAGCCAAACTTGAAAAGTTGCCAACACAACTCAGTCAAATACTGTAATCTTACAGAGAAAAACTTTCTCATGAGTGTGTTCAAGCATGTTGTAAGAAGTCGTGCGTGTTGCCTCTCAACGTATATTTCCTTTAAATACATTGAGAGTACATGTATGTCCAACATTGAGAGTGAGTCAGTGTAGAAGATGAAGCTGCTGCTTAAGCTTATTATGGGTCCTTCGTGATCCTTCATCTGATGCCTGTAATTTCCTGCAAAAGCCTCTCTACAAAGGCCCCTTCTCTTTTTCTTGGCTGAAAATAGAACCTTTTGGATTCCTACGATAGCTTTTGGTTTATTCATGGATCAAAGTGTTCTGGCAAATCTACGTCAAACACTGCAGCAAAGACTAAAGGAGGAAACAAGACAGTGAGGGACCTCACATCAAACCAAAGACCTTCAGGATAAGTGATTCTCTCTGTTGTTCATTGAGAATATTTGCTATAGTTCAGTCAAGCACTGAAGTCGTGTTTCATGTACATCCAGTCACATCACATGTCTGCAAACTTTAACACCTGATAACCCATGTGACGTTATTCTGTCTCCCCAGTTTCTACCTTCATAAGTATATAAATGGATGCAAATGTGATGAAGTTTCAGTATTTCTTGTAATCAGTGTCGTATAGTAACAAAGTATCAGTGTTGTATAGCAACAAAGTAGAGATACTTTGTTACTGTACTAGTTTTTTTTTCTTTGGAAATCTGTACTTAACTTTACCATTTCTATTTCTGTAGACTTTTGCTTTACTACATTTTCCAAAGAAAATGGATACTTTTTCTCCATTACATTTTAGTTACTAGTTACTAAATAACACCAAAGAAATTTGGTAGGCTACTAGCCAAGGACTTTTTTGTTTTGTCTCGGTAGTAATATCGGATCACAGACTGCAAAAAGTTGAATCACTGGTAACTCATGTTAGGCATTTTGTTGAATGACTGAGATATTCTGTCCTTTTGTAGACCAGAGGCTACATAAATGAAGAATAAACTTTTTTTTTTTGACTGCTTTTTACTTGTACTTTTACTTTCAATGCTTAAGTACATTAGTATTCACTGTACTTTTGATACTTAAGTACAGTAAATACCATCTACTATTAAGGCTTTTACTCAAATAGTAATCTAATAGGCAACCTTTACTTTTAGCAAAGTCATTTTCCAGTGAGGTATCTTTATTTTTACTCAAGTATGGTGTTTGGGCACTTTATGCAAGACTGCTTTTAATTTGTGTTCATGCTCTACAGACATATCTCAGGCTCCGTCAGGCATGATTGTGAGCTCAAGGACAGTCTGTGTCAAGCTTACTCAGATTCATTTAGGAGCATCACATTAACCAAACGAAAATGTGCTGCTGCAATAAATGGTTGAAACCTCAACACGAGGCTCCTGAATGAAAAATCCAAAATGCACATAAAATGTCTGAAATTTGTGCAACGCTCCAATCATTACTTAAATGCTCCGGCTGGCCTCATGTTTTATGAACTGCAGAATTACCACGTGAACACATTATTTTAAGGAGGTTTCTTTGTTCAGACATCCATCACGTGTCAGACTGACTCAGTGGGAATGAATGAGAGGAACCGCTGCACACGTCACCTTACCAATGGATTGTCGCAAAAGCTTTGCTATGTGCAGTGACTGAACATCACAGACTGATCATTTTAACCGACAGAGTGATATTATTTGTTTTGTTTTTGCACCCACAGCCATTTACATCATGTCAATAGAGAATGTGAGTTCCTCTAAATGTGGTGAGTAACACCCAGCTGACTTCTTTATTAACAACATCACATGGTTGTCGTGGACAGCCTTCCGATAGAACTCGAAGATAAGACTTAAGAAGAGAGAGAGAGAAAACCTAAGCAGAAAACTCCAGCATAGTTAAGCTTTTTGGAGCCAGTACGCATGAGTTGAAAACACTGTTTATATTCATGAGTAACGCATATATTGTACCATTGTACAATATAATGGCCATGCTATTACTTGGATGTAAAATTCCACTATTAGCGAATACTATTCTAAACTCAGTAATTGTGTACTTTATCCACAGACTTTAACCTGCAGTTCTTCTATACTGAATGTGAGAAACTTGTTCTCCTTTTTTGATAAAGGCCTCTCAGTCAGTCCAGTGTGTAGATAAGTGTCCCTCTCTCTTAAAAATAATCAAAGTTTAGTTTATAAATCTGTAGTTCAGTTCTCTAACAGAAACAGCAACAAATCCCCTCTCTGCTCTGGGAATTGGAGCTATTTGGTTGCAATTCCTGTGGAAACCAAAGCTCATCCAAAAGTCCTGCAGCATCAACATCCCTATCCTGTTATTATATCATAGAAGTTTTACAGTTGATCATTGAATGCGGTGGGCTGGGAGATAATTACTGTTTAAGCTCTTCTTTGGAATAGCTGCAACAAAGTAGAAATGGCATTCCATCCATACCAGTAAATGAGAGGGTGTGCTGCAGTGACTCTCTGGAGTTCTCTTTGTCATGCTGAAATTCCTCTCTGCAGGGTTTCAACTTGTCGGAGTTAGCTGCTCATGAAGGCCAAAGCTTGTCACGATGTATTTGTTCTGAAAGTATCAACTGAAGCTGCAATTTTCAAGATCGGCTTTGATGTCGATTTTCTTTTAATGCTGCTCCATTAACATCTGTGCAACAGCTTTTTAAAACTGTCAGCCAGGTTGATAACACCTATGTTTCAAAAGCATCAGAATAATGAATGAAATAAATCAATAAGTAAGAGCCAAAGGTGTAGTTCTCCTCCTCTCATTGATTCACACTAACTATTGTAGGCATGTGGCTCAAAGGACCTTTAAGCAGAGCAGAGTTGGTATCGCAAATGTGGAACAACGGGGCATTTAGCAAAGATCCATGAAGTGTGGCAAGGGTTTAAATACAGCCTTGTGGAAGGAGGAAACTCCAGAGGCTTCAAAACAGCAATTCAATCCTGTGACTCACAGATGAGATGGATAGATAAAGCAAATCCTGTAAGATGCACACAAACACACACACACATATCAAATACAATCTCCCTGGATTTAGGTGGGGCTGCGCGTCTCAGCTTTTGACAAACAGTTGAATATTAACGTTCCTTTCTGGGTGTCATGATGAAGCTGTTTTTGAGACGGTAATGCTATATGTGAATCTGTATTTACAGCTTAACATGTGCCAAACTAAATGCTAGCAGATGCAAAATGTTTGAGACACGTTTATGCCTTGATTCAGTCATACAAATTCCATAATGTCATAACTAGGCCACACACTTTGGCGCTGATAAAACTGCAGACTACTTATTATCAACCCTCCTGAGCCAACACTGTGAATGTAAAACAAGATCAAGGAGTGGATTACAAGATAAGAGACAAAACTTGACGGACCACATTAGTATCGCTACATGTCATTGTCCTTTGTCAACATCAACCTCATCCATTTTTCCCTTAATAGCTTCATCTGTGAGAAAACTTGTTTGTTTACACTTTGTCCATATTCAATAAATGTTACAGAGAGAATCTGATAATTTGTGACAACGTTGGGTAAAAATGTCTGTGTAAAATGCTTCTGTTTAATCCCTTTTTAAAACTAAAAGAAACAATAACACGGACAATCAATAAAGATTGAGTCAACGCAAGAGTAACAAAAGTTGTGAATGTATTTAACTTGAAATTGATTAAACAAACAAAGATTCTCAAATGTGGGGGAGAAGGGACTGAGGAGGTTGTGCCAAACAAAACGAAATGAATATAACAAAACTTGGCCTGACTCAAATCTGTCTGTGACAAAAAAAAGACAAACAAAAGGGCCTGACTATCTTCTCTAAAAAAAGACTTCAAGAAATCGTGTCTCATCCTGTGAACGAGTGAAACAGACAAAAAATAACCGCGTGTGTGAAAATGCAAATGGTACCCCAGTCTTACGTCAGTCTACCAACTTCCCCCCACCAGCTTAACAGTTTCAAGTGCAACAGCACAGTTCAAACAACAGGGTTCAAACGAAGAAGCAGAGTGCGAGCTCCTACGCAGGCTGCTTTTAAGGGCAGCTCGGGACCCTAAATGGCCAGCTTGGGTGATGGGGAAGCCAATGAGGCGCCTTGCTGGACCTCACATGGTGGAACCAAAGTGGTAGGCAGGAGCCCACGGGTGGCACCCAGTCTCACACCTGGAGGAAACACAGGGGAGGGGGAGAGACACAGGGACAGGCAGGAAAACAAATATAGAACTCTGACCCGACCTTTCATGTCACAGCTTCTTCACTCTAATATTCAAGTTAGGAAGGCAGCACTTGTAAGAAACTACTTTTTCCAGGCCTAATAACTTTCGGCTCAACGGCTCCTGACTCTCCTCTCTCTCTCTTTCTCTCGCTCTCTAAATGAAAATATTCTTTAGAAGGGTGAATTACCTATATCTAGCAACTTTCACATGTCCTATAGTGTTTCTATACCACGTTTTAACTTGAATGGCTGTGAGTTGGGTTTAAAAATGCAGTCTGAGATCTACTAAAGTAAACACATGGTTGTATTTTACCAATGACATTTGTAGAGGATAAGGGCAATCTCTGCTAATGTCGAGAAATCAAGAACAGACTGGTATTGGCTTTTAAAGCATTTTCAAGAGAAAACTCTGTAATGCCAGAAATGACGTTTGTATAACACATATACCACCCCTTCTTCCTAAAAGTCAGTTGTCCGCCTTGAAACAGAAAACACAGGAAACATATCTAGCCAATTATGTTGGCACTCTGGATAACGTTGTAAAAGAAGTTGGTTTGTGAAATCTTGCACTGCTTGGTGAAGGTATAACTTGTGGGAAAAAAAGGGGTTTCAAACCTTAGGCATAGACAAACTTTTTAAGCTTTTTAAAAATTAGATTTGACTGCAGATTCTGCATGAGCATTGAAAGTGGAGTTGTAGCTCTCTCCCCAGTCATTTTAGATGGGAGTCGGATCTTGTTGGCCTAAAATGAATACCCAGGAATGTTGCCAAAATGGCTGTTAAGTGCAGCGGCTTGTCTGTGAAGACTTTATTATCACTTATTTCATCTGCGCCTTCATAGAGTTTGATAAGTTTGGATTACTGACTATTATAAAGTTTGTTCAGAGAGGTACCTGAAAGGTCTGTGTCACAACCCACATACCTCTGGCATTTCTCCGAGCCCACGGTAACAAGCTTTTATTCGGTGAATGCCAAAGGTGAAGTCAACCAAACTGCTGTTCTCTCAGCATGCATGGGACAAATGCAGGGGTGGACGAATGGCCTTTGTGCTGCATGGAGGAGCACTGGCTGAGGATGAGATGAATCTCCACACTCAGACTCCTTTTAAGCTCTGATGGGGCTGTACAGCGCTAGCATTTCATGACACATATACACTCCAACATTTTCAAAGCAGTTCCTGTCGAAAGTATGGGAAATTGTTTTGTGATTGCCATGTAATTTTTTTTCTAGAAAAGGCAATTTATTTTCAATTGAAAACTCTGTATGACAGAAAAACATACATTTGCCTCTTTGTGTCGTAACCTTCGAATCATGGGGGACCATGAACTGCTTTTTATTCACATGCGGTTACATGCACAGTAACAGCTGAATGTTTCAGCAAAAGCAAGACAAAAACAACCACCAATAGCCAGGGAGCTGAAATTGCTTTAAGAATGACTGAATTAATAAAAAGTCATTTACTTGCAGATGGCAGCTCCTCTGCAGTCATGTCTGTCTGTACCACACGTCTGTCTTTATGTGTGTAGGTGCTCTTTCGTGAGTGTGATTAAAAAAGGTAAAATGCCAGGAGGCTGGCATGAGGTTACCATGTTAGGACAACGTTTCCGGGGTTTCGTCTGACAGCCCCATCGGTGAGCCAATCAATGCATCATCTCTGATAATAGATCGGCAGTCTCCACTTGCTCTCCCATTGAGCTGAGTGGGAAACACACACTACAGTTTCCATGGCAACTGGCATTCTCATCCTCGCCCGCACGTAAACATCCAGCTGCATTTCATTTTGCTGCTCTTTGTTAGTCATCCAGCATTGCGTGCACACTTCCTCGGTTAAACACTTCGATCATATTATCTCATCAAATTGTCTGAACCAGCCTCGCAGAGCACATTTGTAACATTAGTGTTCATAACTGAATGGTCTTCCTCTTAACAGGCACATCATTTGAATCATGATGTTACCTGTCATTAAAAATGTCTGCTGGCAGGTCAGACAAAAACCCCAAAACACTGTCTAGTCCAGGCTGTGGAATCAGTTATAATCCATTTTTCTGCAGAATGACTTGAATTAGAGGGAGGAACCACCTTAAGTTTCAAGTTTTTGTTATAAACATACAAGTTGCTGCTCTTTAATGTTTAAATTTGTAGTTGTTTTTAACTCAGTTGGCAAAGTTTGGGATCCCTTTTCTCATGCTCGGCGGAGAAGAGTTGTCGCTATAACTTGTCAAACTTGCTGTATCTTAGTTTGTGGAAGTTTATCTGCTGTATCTCATCTCATTTTGCACCAGCATTGCACTCCCCTTGTTGTTGCTCTCCAGATGCCAACAGGAAGTGTCCGCCCAGATAAAACATTTGCAAAAGTATGTTGCTAAACAAACACTGTTATCACATTCATGTTGTTTTATTTCAACCAGTTTTAGCCTCAACATCAATTAACTTTAAGCAGTTCAAAAACAACCAAAAATAAGCTACAATTAACAACAATCTAATCATATAAACAGGAATTAATTAGTTAATTCACATTTAAATGGTATATGAATTCATTAGATAAAAGTCAACTAATCAGAGGTAAGTCCTGACTGACAACATCTGATTATAAGATTAAATTTTTGTCTTCTTTAAACTGCTAGAATTCATTACTTACAAAGTATAAATTAACTGTTTGTCAGTTACAAGCTTTGTATTACAGAATTAAATTTACTGGTTGTAATAGAAAAAATGGGGAAGAGCAGCTGCCACGACACTAATGAATGATTGAGGATGCCTGAATAAAACTTTAACAAGCCAAAAACGACACAATAACTGTTGCCAAACTGTCATGTCGTTTACTGTTAACCGTGCGGCAGGACAATAGCTGTTGTCTCTGTTTGTATTCCTTTCAAGAGGAAGTGAACAGGAACACATCCTACTGGATATCCTTTGTTTGGCAAAACGGAAAAGATGGGGACAATAAGGAAGGGGAGTTTAGGGCTGGAAGGAGAAGAAGGAGGTGGGCTACAATTTCTAACAGAGTTCTGGTGTAATAATAGAACTAATAAGTTTAATAATAAAAGTGATCGAAAGTAAATAAAAAAAGACAAGCTAATAAGCAGTGCAACAAATCCCTAAAGCAGAAGGAAAGCCCAAACAACGACACAGCAGATATTTGTTAGATAAACTCACAGACAAACACTGTATTTAAATTCAGTAACAAGCCTGTAGCATTGTTGATGTTATTCAGCTGATGTCATGTCTGATGTAATGGTGTGAGACAGTGGTTCCCTCGGCGGGTCCCGAGATGAGTTTAAGAGCTTAAAAGATAATTATCACATTAAGAAAATAAATCACACTTTTTATTCTTCGTTGTACATTAAGAGAAATTTGGTTTGCTGCCATGGCGACTGATTTAGTCACACATCATTAGAAAACACAAATTGTGTTTTTAAGACAATTTCCGCTTCTTTCTTGTGAATATTATGTACTTTCACCTCTTTGAACCTTGAAAAACACCTCAAATGACACAGTCTGAGAAGGAATAATCACTCTTTGGTTAAACTCACGAAGGCCAGAACCTGTGATGAGGTGCCGCTGTGGTTCAGGAGGCAGATCAGATCATCCAGTGTTCACAGGGTTGATGTGCGATTCTCACCTCCTCCTGTCCACGTGGCAATGCTTGCTCTAAACACTAAACTGCAACTGCTCCTGATGATCAGGCCAGCACCGTGCACGGTAGCTCACTGCCGTGATTGCATAAGTGTGTGCATGAATGGGTGAATGAGCAGTGTAAACTTTGTAAAGTGCATTAGATAACATCACTATACCTGTAGCAGTGGACATTGTTTCATTTTCAAGGGGCACAAGCTTAAACATCTAGGAGCCACTACCATCCAACATATTGATATTGTCCTTTTTAAAAAAGTTAATGTTTTAGGTGTCAACCGTCGGCATAATCAGAGAGGGATGACGTGGCAATTCTTTAAAAGTGACGCAAAAACATCTTATTTGCCCCTTGGCGTCTTGGCCGATGAGACGTGAGCCAACGTAAAAAATCAAGATATGCATTAAATACATTTACTGAAAAGATGGTTTCTGTTGTTCCAGATAAAATGTTATCACACTGGTGTTTAATCAAGTGTTCATTTTTCTGATAGGTTTGGTTATATTGGTTATTTGATGCTAAAAGATGGGGGTCTAACCTTATGATTTACAGCTAACCATAATTAAATCGGCAGCTGTAGGGGCAGGACCTTGATACTACGCGTCCATCCGCCAATCACTATTGCGCAGCGTTGAATAAAGTGGTATAGACACGATTTATTCAAACACAATTCTCTTTTATTTGTTGTGATGATGCAGGGTCTTTTTTTAACATCCATATAAGGACTTGTTGGTTCCCCTTCAGATGATTTTGCTTTCCGTGCAAAGGAGCAGGTGTCATCATGCACTGTGTGAGGCTCTCCTGAGCTCACCTTGTGTGACTACCTCGGCTCAGCACAGCAACACAGACAAACAGCTTTACTCACTGTCAGTTCAGCTGGATGTGATGACTGCCTGTTACTGTAACTTTTGTCTGTACATCTGTGTGCGTGTCAGCTAAAAGCCCACCTGTGGACCCAGGCTTGACTAACACCTCTTAAATGTATCTTCAGTGTCATTTGCATTGGCAGGGATTGCACAAACAGGTTCACTGCAGCTCAGCAGCTCAGTGGGTTTAAATCACAGCCTGTCACAGTGAAGTTTTATGTTTTCCTCTGTGTGTGTGTGTGTGTGTGTGAGTGTGTTTCCCCTGCAGGCTTTCTTCTCTAGATTTATAGACATCCAACTTCAAATTATAGATTTGAGTGAAAATGTCCTGTGATGCTCTGCTGACCTACCCTAGGATGATCCCTTGTGTATATGATGTCAAAAAGTGTCAAAGTACTTTTCCTCAAGTACTTGGTTATACTGTAGCTGAATATTTCCATTCTTGTTATTTTATCCTCCTTCTACACTATTTCTGGTGGGATATTTTACTTTATAATCCACAACATTTTTTTTTTTAAAGCTGTAGTTGTGACTTCAGGAGTTGTGACAGGAGCGTAACATAATTGTAATTTGCCCCAGTGAAAGTATTTTTCTTGGCCTTCCTCTTGCCCCAACACAAGCAGACGCTCATGAGCATGAACACTTACATGCAAAACACACAACACCAAAGTGTAATACACAAGGTGGGTGAGTGGTTTATATAGCTATCACATTTGAGCCAAAAGAGTGTTTAATGGTGCACTGGTTGCACTTAAGGCGCTTACACCAGTGGGTTATGATTCCCTTTCATATAAGGTGAGCCAATAAAAAACATCACTGTAGCACCACTGAAGTAAGTGCAGCTTTAGACAGTAACTGAAGTGTTTAACAGGTGCCTAGTGTGAGTCATCGCGGATAATAATGATGTGTATTGTGCATATAAAAATAGCCTTTATTCTTCTTAATTTCAGTGTTGGTGTTAATTATTGATCATAGATGTAATACCAGACTGATATACATGTAATGTTTTAATTTATTGCTCTTGTGCATAACTGGTATCTGATAGATAAGGGTATTAATAAGGAGGATAACAAAATCTGATTGTGAATATTTTTGTTGCTTGCCAGTTCTGACGTATAATGTTGGTCGGCTTTTATATTTGGATGAGACGGCTTTTCAATTTTCTGCCTTGAAAAGGAATGCCAGACAACTTCACAGATTTGATTATCTCCACAGCGTCAAAGGTTCAGTTTGTTGTATGAGGAGATGGAAATGTGTGCTCAGGAATACATTAACAGGTTTTACTCAGAATCAGCAATGCTGGTATGACTTGCAGTATTTTAGCAATAATTTCACTTTAATAAAATATTTTCTAGCTAACATGTTATACATTCCCCATGTTATTAAAGATAATGCCTTAATAATTAGTATTGCATATTAGTCTACTTTGACACCTTGATATAGCATTTTGGTAAAGCAAGGCAGGCAGAGCCAAGTGATTAACTAATGAAATCAAGAAGAGGAGAAGAGGTTAAAGAGGTTCAGCCATTTTTATAGAATGAACCTTTGAAACTGTTTTCTATTTGTCTGTTTTACTTTATGTTGAATTTATAATCTCCTATGTGACTTAAATTCTGGGAGAATAGCATAGCCGTCTCTGTTGCAGCCTCACTTGAAGTCTTCTGTAAAAAATTTCACTGCTGTAGCTTTAATACTCATTCGTTTTACCTGATGCTACTTGTGTCAAGGAAGAGTGCAGACTTGTAACTAGTCCATCCCTAATACTTACCAAGAAGCAGACTGCAGACTGCACTGCATGCCAGTCTCTGTATTTAACCTTGGGGCTTTGCCAGCACTACTTTGCATTCATGATGGTGGCTCCTTAAGCATCAGTCTCATTCCAGCAGCCTCTGGGAGCAAAATTACAGCATGTTAGGCTGCATCATTAAAGAGCTAGAAATTATAATCCCATCAGTACACTTTGTTTTTACACTGAGTTCTAGCTGTTTGATAAATAGGAACCTGCCTGCCCTTTTGTGAGCAAATAAACGTTAGGTACCAGTGAAACACACTCTAAATGCAGCTCACTGAGAGCTTTTAGGAATTCTAAACATAGCTCATCAGTTACAGGCAGATGTGTTGATGGATCTCCCCCGCCTCAAACGTGATCCAAATGTGATATCAATAGAAAAGCACTCACATCTGATCTTGTGAAGCGATCTATGGAACAGAACATACATAATCTGCTTTGACAAAGAGGTTGTTGTATCCATGTACCATAACATGGTTTGCGCTTTT
This sequence comes from Acanthurus reversus, assembly GCA_029823135.1. NCBI lineage: Eukaryota > Metazoa > Chordata > Actinopteri > Acanthuriformes > Acanthuridae > Acanthurus > Acanthurus reversus. The sequence goes on from JAPXVT010000024.1 coordinate 22,382,267, forward strand.
TTCTCTCCAGAGTTGCAGTTGTGTCAAAGTCATTTGAAGGGCAAACCGACAGGACAGAAGAGTGGTACGGCACGCAGTACAAACAGGAGGCCATCACTGATGAGACCATCCAGGTGAGTCACTGGGGCCGCAGTACTCAAATCAAACCACACACAGGAAATACTGTGATTCTGTATTTTCTGCTTTGTGATGAGCTGTGATAATGTGATGATTACAGTTTAGGTTTTATAAGAAAACATCTTTGTTTCAGAAATGGGCC
>JAPXVT010000024.1:22726704-22740298 GCA_029823135.1 Acanthurus reversus
TTTCATTTATCAGTCAAGTGCTTACATGGTGCATCATGATTTTAACAGGTATGGGTTGTTGATTAGTGCATATTTTAAGGGCTCGGGTGGTGCGGTTTGGCTCTCATTAGGCATAGAGTGGGTGTGGGTATTAAAAACATGACCCACGCATAACTGCAGTTTTAGCTTAATTAATTTTCGTGTTGGAGCTTGTGTGTTTGGGTGGATGTAGTGCGGATATGTAATAGTTACATGATTTCAACTACATTATTATATTAATGTTATTATATTATTATGTTACAGTAGTGTCTAAACAATAGAATTTTTCAGAAATTAAAGGCATGGTACCACATTTTGAAGTCAGCATGGTTACCACTGACAAATGACAAGATCAGCTGGACACTTACTGTATGGAGTTCTCAATGCGCGTGATGGTGAGAAAGGCTGCAAGATTAGCAGTATATGAGGAGATGACAATAAGTGCAAACATCCACCAAACGCCCATCATCATCCTCGTAGCCAGAGTGGTGTAGGGCACCTCTCCACCTGGATAAAAAGAAAGAAAGAACAGAAAACCACAGAAATTTTAAACCCACAGTAACGGAGAAAAGTGTCACATCAATTTATACAAGCAACTCTTCACTGCGGGAAGAAAAGCTGTTGAAACAGCGAAGCACATCCTGAAAGATTATGTCTGGATTAACAGATCTGATGTGATGCTTTAGCACAGATCTTCACATTGGAGCATAAAGTGAGAGAAAGTGCCGAGAATTAAATCTATGCTCTTTTAGAAAGACATCAAAAGAGCACATCTTTGCTACACCTTTGTGATATGATAATATTTATACACTGAGTTAAAGGTGGCCTGTGCAAACTGTCTTTAACCCCACGGAAAAGTCCTAATGCACAATCCCTCTCAAAACACCAGCAGGCACAACTGTTTGGAACACAAGTAAAAAAGAAAAAAGCTACTTTCACAATAAACTATCGTCTTTAAACCTGATCAATCTGGACACAAAGTCTAAATGCCTGTCAGGCCTTCCCATTAGAATTTAATGCTGCCTGAAGGACATAACAATTTGACCGCCTTCAAATATAAAACCTCCTTATCCCAATCTTGTGTTATAAACAGCTTTTGTGGCCTTGTCTCCTGAAATCTTGTTATGCAACAATAAAAAGCTAACTGATGTGGATTTCTGTGGGCTTCAGAAAATGGCTGTCACTCTAACCCTAACACTCACAAAGCTGGATCTGTTTATTTGTGCTTTAACCGGGAGAGAAAAAAGCAAATTTTCATCTTTGGTTTCTCTGTTGAGCTGAGGGAGACTGTGGGCCAGCCTTTCTTTTAATACACACACATACACACACACACACACACACACACACACACTTTTATGTAAGCTAACCTACAATCATGCATACACATTTAGGTATGCATACATTATATACACACACACACAGATGAACAGAGTCGTGATTGATTTGCAGCGAGCGAGCTCCTCCTCGCTGCCTTTATTGAAGCCTGCTAGAAATTAGCCTCATTCATCCTTGTGGCAGGGGATCACCGCTACGTCGGCTCAGACCATCAGACGCTCTCCTTGCTGCCGCTTCCTCCAGCCCAGACTCAATAATATATGTGAGTGACACGCACATAATCCCATGTTCCCTTTATCTCGCGCCTCTTTCTCTTTCTCCATTGTATTCTAGCTTTTTCCATCTCTCTTTCAGGTCTTTTCTGCATCGCTTACAGCATTTGATTTAATTCAAATTTGTTATCTCTCTCCCTCTCTCTCATTGTGGGTTTACTTTCCCAGGCAATACATTTGTTGTTGACATCAGGTTTTACCACAAGCCCCAAGGCAGAGTAATGTGTGGTACTGTACTCTATATTCAGTTCAAATAAACCCTGTGCATGTTTTCCTGGGTCTCATTCTCCCATACATCTATCCTTTCATGCTGTGTGCTTTTATGCAGAAAAATGTGACACCTTGAGTTTTGTTGTATGTATTAAAATGTGTTGATCTTTTATGGTTCTTTGAGCATTTCCCTGTTGACAGTCACACACACAGTACTGCCATTGTGAAATCCTTTATTTCTTTTGTCTGTCATTTATTTCATCAGGTATCCTAACTGAAAGTGACATCTCTTTTTGAACGCAAATCATAAAAAAGTCAAATCCAGATTAAAATAAGAGCACATGACAAAAGTGCAATTTCCAAACTGTAACCTTCTGAGCAGAGCAAAGACTGATGCTGTCAGTCTCATCTGACATATTTCACTTTTTTCTCTAGATTTTTGGCTTAAAATGGCATTCAGTTTTTGAGAAACTTCGGAAGAACTTACATGTAATATCTGCCTCCGTGTCAATTATTTTTCCAGAGAAAGAGATTCTAGCACACACTTAGAAATTCTAATATAATAAATATGTAAATAATATTTTTGATTAACTTTATGCAGTTAACTATTCATGAGAAATGACTGCAGATTTGCCAGTGGTAAGAAGAATTGAATCTTTTCCAAGGATGAATGTAACCAGTGGGCACAGATGCTTTTCCTCATAACGTGGGCAGCTGAAAAATGTCTAAATTTATGCCAAACCGTGACCGCACTATCTTGGACTTTAATAGCTTCTAAAACCTGAACTTTGTGAATCATCCGCCCATGGAAGGAGTTTTGGGATTTTAGGTTTTCATACCTGCAATATCCATGGAGGAACGATTAAGTTACCAGAAAAAAACCTATTGGCTCGTCTCAGAACTATTTTCATGTTGATTTCTGGCCAGACAATTGACTTTCATAAAATATCTGATACAGATGGGAAAATAACTCCAGAGTTCCAGCTTCTAATGACAGAAAATTTACTGGTAGGCCCACATTTGTGAGGTTCTTTTAGATGTTTTACAGTCCTCTCTGTCCATGAACAGTGCCTGAATAAAATCAAGATCAGTCAAAACAAAGTTTCTAAAAAAAGTCATGTTTTCTGCTCTACATGCATGTCAGAGAGAGAGAGAGAGAGAGAGAGAGAGACAGCGGGGACAGTGATAACATCTTCGTAAGATATTGTATAAACGTGGATTTATGAAGCTCAATAAAACTGAATGTTAAGAAGTGGGTTGAAAAGGACTTTAATGTGATTTATTTGAAGACTACTCTGGCATTGATTTTAAAGGTGTCAAAATGTCAGAAACCTCTCTCCCAGTTTATTACGGACTCAAAGATGAGCTGTTAAAATGTTGCTAAAATACCAAGGTGTACAAATATTGACTTTCTTGTCATGCGGTCAGTGTCTCTCACACTTTATGATTACGTTGGTAAAAAAAAAACATAGATTTATGGTGCAATTCTTTGCCTCTTAATAACTACATTTGGCCATTTAGGTGACCCATAATCAAAATGATGAAAAGCCTGAATCTACGGGCCTATGAAGAAATCTGAGGAAAAGAAGTGCAAGTACAAACTGGACGTCTCTCAGTCAGTTGTATATTTTATCACTGGTAATATCTTTCATACTGCGCACTACCAAAACCATCTTTTATAAACAGGAATACACCCAGATGGATGTTACCACTGAGGAGGAATACATGCAGTCTGCTTGAAGCGTCGTGTGTCCATGGACGTGTGAAGGATAAAAGTAAATGTATAAATGCTTTGTATCTAAAAGTCCTTTCCTAGACGGACATACAGTACATGCTTTATACCAGAAGTCAATGACAAAGCAGCCCTCCAAACATCACACTGCTGCTTGCAAGAAACCTCAGTACTGTCTGACATCAAGGCTTCAACTTACAGAGTGACCTTGCTGTCCTTCAAAGAACACGCTTTCAGAGATGGTACAATAATCTGGCTGGCTGTTGAGGAGTGATGACTACTGAAAGCTGATCATGTTCAACACAAATCAAAGCTGAGTCAGAATGCAGTTTTTTTTATGTGTCCCTTACATGAAGCTTACAAGGACTACTGAAGGAAGCTATACAGTAATTTCTCTCTCTGTAAGGCTTATGTAGCAAGGCATTCATCATGGCTCCTTTCAGGTCTTCCAATGGTTGCAATTCTGACAAACTTGTGTCAAAGCTAGGTGAGTGTGTGTCTCTATTTGAATGTGTGTATGTTTATGAATTCTAGAGGAGGCATAGCTTACATGAGGCAGCTTTTGTGGAAGCAAGCTCGGGAGCTTCAAAGGCACCCTATCGTGTCCCCTCAATCCAGCTCTGCACTCTTACCAGCATATCTCTCCTGCCTCCCCTCTTATTCTCTGCTGTGTTGCCCAGTAACTACGGGCAAACAGCATTTCTCTATTTCTTCCTGCTCCACTTGAAATTGAGAATCAAAATCACTGAAACATCTAATTTACACCTTTTTGAAACATGTTGCTATGCGCAATATTGCTCACTTGTTTGACTGTTGCAGAATCTAACTGGAAGCTTTCTTCCTGTTTACCTTAATCCATTGACTGACTGGATTGCTGAATGTCTACACTGGCTGGTTGGTTTGCTGCCTGGTTTCTTACCTATGAGACTGACTACCTATCTGATTGACTTGTTACATTGCTGGCTTCTCAGCTGGCCAAAAGACCTGGTTTGTCATTTATCTTGTGAGTCATAGCTTTGCTCTTTCCGCTGCTGTCTCTCATGTCCCACCTCTTTCATCATCCCATTTTCTCTTTGACTGAACAGACAGACAACCGACGGACTGTACAGCGATCCTTTCAGGCAATTGTTGTTTCAACCATTTATCTAACAATAATATGACCTCTGCCAGCCAGTTTTAAGAAAATCAGAGAGAAAAGATGACTGGGCCAAAATGCCCCTGATCCTGCATGCAGTGAATCTGATGGGATGATTCAGAGGGCAAGATATTTTGTTCGGAAAGTGGTAACAGGTGCAAAAAATACAGCCTTTTCAGTACAGCTTATACGGCCTTTTTTATTTAATAACTGTCCTCTTTTTTATCTCTATATTCATTTACTATATTTTACTATTTAAATGAATTACAAGTTTGACTCCATCTGGCCTTAGAGTTGAATTAGGACTCATTCAGGTTGAAACTGGTCAGTGTTAGCAGTGTCCTTTGTGCCCTCTGGAACTTATAGTAATTTTATTTTTCATAAACTTATCAACAGCTACAGCTTTCAACAACAACAAAAACAACAACTACAACAACAACAACAACAAATGAAGATGCACATAAAAAAGCAAGTTTAACGTTAGTGGCTAGCTTTATAAATTCTGGCATTATTCCCCTTATGGACAAACTGTCCACTGTTATTGCAACAGTGAAAAGCTGTAATTCAGTGCCTAACATGAAGCCATCAGAGAGAAACCAGCTTGCTCTTTCTTTAACATGTCAGTGTTGAAGTCAACTCAACTTTCTATCACAAATCAAAAAATTTGCCTCTGGGAGCTTTACGATCTACGCAGCACACAGCCGAAGCTGTGCTATGTACAGACGTTTATGAAAAAACATAACTACTATACGGCTGGACTATGTAGGTCAATGTGCTCCTGAGGACATAATTGAAGACTCTCGGCGCCTCTCTGTAAAAGCCTCCTGAAGACCAGGGCAGTTTATTAGAGCTTTTTAATTGAGAACTGTTCACGCCTATTCACTCTGAAAGAGAAACGGCTAATAGGGGAAGCTCAACGCTCGACTCACCCAAAATGTAACTTCATCACTCAGTCGGGGAAGGACTTGTCTATGTATGAGACAAAGGAGGGCCAACTGCTGGGAGAAGTACTGGACAAATTGGTGATAAGGACAAGCTCTGCTACTGTGGATGGCAAACAAACAGAGACCTCTTCTTCACTGCATGCTGTCAATGTAAATACGCACCTCTAGTCATCAGTATATTGTGTGGAAGTGTGCTGACAGGTGTCTGGGGTTACCACTTGTGCAGAGTTGTGGCTCTGTAATCTTATTCTACTACAGCATCAGCAGAAACGTGTCTGAATAATAAGTTTCTCACTCTGCTCTTCTTTCAACAACATCAGAAAGTAAAAAGGGGTTCAAAATATCTGTCCACAGGACTCTGCATCCATTTCTATCAAACACACCTTCTCTTAAAAAAAAACAAAAAAAACCCCTACATCCCATCCCAGCTGCCAACAGCTCTGAGGCTTCTCTTAAAGGTTACATCATCACTCTCACTCATTCTTGGATGAGAGACGACAGAGTGTTTCATTAGAGCTTCTCAAATGAGGAAAGGAGAGCTGGAAAATGTTCAGCTGATGTCAGCTCCCAGTTGGAGTCACTGTAATCTTGCAACAATGTGATGCAACTTCTTTTTTTTTTTACTACAACATGGACAATTTCATTCTTTTACAGCTTCAAAAGTATCTCACTGAATGACACTTTGGCCGAGAAATACAGTGTTAGGCTCACAACAAACAGGCATGTGAAATCCACTCTGCGAGCAGCAGGCAACATCACAGTGCTGGCATAATGTACGCATTTAGTAAGTTCAAATCAGAAGGAAAAAGCACAATATTTGACATTTTATGAAAGAGAGGGAGAAAGACGGGATTATTATTATTATTTTTCTAAGTATTTTTTTCAAAGCTGACTCAGAGAATTGCTCATTTAGATGCAGTACACTACATGCATAAGAGTTCGGGAAAATGGAATCTAATTTATAAGCTGTGTAATGATAGATCATTATCGTGGATGCACAGACGAGCAATGCGCAAGCACAAGGCATTCACAAATATGCTGCCGGAAGCAGACAATGTGAGTTCAAATGCTGAATTTATATGTTTTGAGATATTGAATTTCCGGTCATGTCATGTTGCTTGTCATGTGTAATATTGCGCATTTTTACTTTGTAACTCAATGATTCACACAAAATCTGTTACTGAAAGGAGGTGTCATGCAGGATGCTAAAGCAGTGGTGAATAGTAGCCTACTGGGAAGAATCACTTTTATTATAAACGGCACACAAGAAGTCTCTCGAACTCAAAAGACAGGATGCTGTTGGAAGCAGCAGTATTTTAGAAACTTCATTATCAAAGCCCCAAACGTTCCATCAAATGTCAAAGACAAAGATGATTACTCATACCATACAATCAACTGTTCTATTACTTTGTCAACTTTCGGTTAATCCTGAGTGAGTTAGACAGAAAGTAGAGGAAAAAAAACTATTTTCTAGATAAGACATACGTTTCCAATAACCTTTAATAACCCTCGATGTGTCAGTGGAGCAAGTTTAAGAGAAGAAAAAAATGTTTTCCTTTCAAATTTCCCATGCTTTGACGAATATCTTAATCTCTAAAATCTGTAATTAAGAGTGCAATGTAATTAACACTCTCCAGCATCTCCAGGCAACATAACATGCTTGATTATAATAAGTGTTTATGCTTGGCACTGACACTGTGATAACCAGGTTTCGCGAATAATTCAAGGTCAGGTTCCAAAGTAAATAGAAATATGAAGTCATTCTAATGACAGTATTTCTGCAGGAATGCTAATGTTTTTAGGTTGTAGTAGTCAGGTTACCAAAATAATCTCAAACAGCCTTGACCGCTTAGGAAAACATTCTGGAGTGATCTGAATCATCTGACAATGAAAAAACTCTGGTTAGTCACAAAACGGGCCGTACATTGGTTGCTATTGATTTCTTTTTGTTTGAGTCAGCAAATTCTAAAGCTTCTACCAGGCAAACAAAATCTAAGCCAAACACACAGGCACACACAAGCACTCATAAAAACTACAAAAACATATGTCTACATGCATTTTTTCATTTGCTTTGTGAGAAATGAACAGGGACAGTTGGAAATGGGAATGGAAAATTAGTCAGATACAGGAGCTGTTGTTTCCTTCGGGTTTGGCGCACAAAATTCCTCTTGCAGCCAACTCATCTGCATCAAACACATTCACCGTGTTTCTCCGCCTGCCTCCCTCGCCCATTTCTCCCCTCTTCTGCTTCTCTCCTCCTCCCCCCATTCTTGTTGACATGCTGCAGTTAAAGGTAGCTCCAGATGAGTGCAGCTTTGAAATCAGCCAAGCAGTGGGCACATCCAGGAGGGTTTTATATGTGCGTGGCTTTCTTGTAAAGCTTCGAATCTCACCACTGAGCATGCACCTCCACTGCCTCAGATTATACCCCTCCACTGCCTGATGACTTGCAGAAATTGTTATTTATTCTTTTACCATCCATTCCATCCTCCGGCACCTCAATCACTTTCGACTGATGGTGTGTCCCGGTGATTAAAAACAACTTGGGAAAGACAATATTACGATGTTAGGACAGGGGTGAAAAGGGAAAAAGTACGAAAGGGAACGAGGAGGATGACAGAACGCATGCATCCCTCCTCCAGCAGGTCTCCAGCCTGCTGCTCTTCAATCTCTTCATTGTACATGTGCCACCTCTAATACCCTTGGCTATCAGCCAGAGCGAAGAGGGATTTTCCATGTGGTTGGCAATTTTTTCAAGCCATCAAGGGCTGAAATAAGGATCCAGCAAGCCAGTGATGTTGTGGATTTGAGCTAAGATGCATGAAATCTGAGATGTACCTAATGCCGTCTCCCTTCCCAGCATGATGTCTGACTTCCTGTAAGAATGTTACAGCATCGTCACAACATGATGGAATATAAGTGTAAGCAGAATATATTCTAAGTATAAAACAGACAATGTAAGATGTATGGCTATGTCCAACATGCTATTTGGTATGCTTAAACAAATGATTTAATTATGTCTGAAATTTAAGTAGGAAACCAGTAATAAGGGACATGCACATGATTTCCGGGAAAATATTACAGTAAGCAAGCAGTGGAAAGTACGCCTGCATTAATATCCCATGCAATGCAGAAGTAAGGACAACAACATCACAGGAAAAGGCAAAGTCTCTGCCTTGGACACTTTGCTAAAACTTTGCCAGATGAAACACATTTATTTTTCAGTTAACTCATCACTGGTGCACGTTACCATGGTTAGGTGCCTCCAACCAGCAGGAGGCTCACAGGAAGTGCTGACACTGAGCGGTGCATCCAAAAAGATGCAGACCACTGTTTAATGACACAAAAGCACGTTGAACAACAAAAGATATATTTTGTAAAGTGTGTGCATGTTTTTGCTTTTAAAAAGTTTCAGGAAGTCAGTTGGGATTAAGGTAAGCAGGAAAGGCAAAGGAATAATGGCAATATTTCATATAAATCATACAATGAGTTTTCCATTCTATTATGCATATTCCACCAACTTAGAAACTTGATGGGAGGTGAAAGTACTAAGTAATTTCTCAGCTCATGTAATTTATGGCTAATTGCATGATCTCTCCAACAGCAAGAGGACTTTTTATTGATAATAACACTGATTGTTATATGAATGTCTTCCAGAGTTTTGATTGTGACTGAAGTCTTGATTACACTTAGCATAACAAATACAAACTGCAATCAGCAGCTTGGCAACAACATTAATATAAACTTATCACAGCTTTTTTTTTTTCTTTTTCATTTTTAGATATTTAGAATTCCTGTGTAAGCAGCCCTTTAATTTCATTAGTGTGCGCATGAGGCTCATAAAAACAAAAGATAGCCTATTATTCAGCCTACATAGTTTGTTCATTCATTCAGTTTTGTAATTTGACAGGGACAAGTTGGAATATATAGGGTATAATGCAACACAAACTAAATACTAATTCTCACGTGGGGCGCAGAGCTCAAAGCACCGCTCAGAGGCAAGCAGTTTAATTTCTTTATGTGCACGCAAAGCTGACATAAAGAGAATAAATCCATATTATTTAAGTGCATAATTTATTTCCCTTTAGTACTGAGACTACCATGTGCTTGAGAGTGCTGTTATCATGGTAATTGCTTCAATAAAGATGTTCATATTCATGAGTGACATATGAATATTTCATATTGGCAATGATTCACCTCTGATGTTGACAAATTGCTCCGGCCCCCTATGGTACTGACATGTGCACTACATACAAACACTCATCTACAGAGGCACATTACGACAGTAACATACAATTAAACACACAAGCTGCATCTGCATGTGTGAGGGACATGGATGCACACAGAGACAAACACTTCACATGGTGATAAACAGCTAGAAAGGTTTGCATTTCAGGCCACAGAAAAGACTGTCTGCAAGTATACGTTATAAAAAGAGGAAGAAGTGCAGAAAAGTTTAACAGTGTGACAGCAAAAAATGAAATGCAAACAGGCTTGAACACTGTTCACACTGGTTTAAGGAACATATTAAAGGCAAAATGGACAAACCTATAAGTTAAGTATTTATTTTAATTTTGTTTTCAATATCTTTGCAGTTAGAGTATCTTGGGAGTTGAAAACAGATCAAAGGGAAGAGAGAGCCAATATGAGTGTGGGGGAGGAAGCGAGTCAGACAGAAACTGGTGAGGAGAACAAACCAGCGATCATCTAAGTGGGTTAAATAAGGCCTGCATTTTTATGCGTGTGTGTGCATGGGTGTGTATGTGTGGTGTCCAAGTGTTTGATCTAGATGTATGTTGGTAAACATGCCACATCATTACTGCAGGACACGAGATGTTTGATTTTTTAAAGAAGTCTGTTTGAGTCTGTCAGAAGTCTCAGTCTGTCAGTCACCTGCTCCCTCGCTCACCGTCTAGAGAAGCACTGAAAAATCACTGAATACAAACTGCATATCTGTCCACATAACAAACTCTGCGTTCATCTCCAAACATCTCTACAAGTGATTTAGTTTTTCTGTAATCTATTTTTTTTTTTGTTAAACAAATGAAAAAACATCATGCAGATAAACTAATGTCGATGATTAGAGATCGACATCTTCTACGCTGATTTCTGTTGGCTGGATGAATGTGAAAAACTTGAGTTGTGCTTTAGGAAGGGAAACTTTTTTGTAGCAAATTTTCTTTGTCATGCTTGGGAAAGAAGGAATAATTTTTTGTTCGAGTTGTAAATTAATCTTTTGTCTTTGTAATGAAATGAAATTTGACTGCTGCAACTGGAAGTTTGGTGTCTCATAAACCCATGAGGGCTGGGCACTCTGTGCATGACACGAAAATAAAGCAATCAATCAATTAATCATGTAATCTTTCATACATGCAATTGCAAAGCAAACCTTAATACAGTTAAATAAAGGACAAGACAAACTTTCTTTTTCTTTATTATGACATTTATTGAGCAAATGCTGCTGGGAAATCGCTCTTGATGAGTAAAGTCATGGGATTGCAAACAGTAGCACCTCATTTATTTCTGTATTTAAATTCAAGTCCATCCTATGCATACAAGAATGCACATATCTGCGCATATGCAGTTAATTTTTTTTTTCAGTTGCACTCAGGTAAACATAACAGACACTGATAAAAAGCATGTTTAAGGCTAAGAGTTTCTTCAGGTTTGTTAAGCTTTAACTTCTGCTTCAGTTACTGGATGTATATGGTCATGTGTCTATCACATCTCTGCCCGTTTCTTTCTTCACTGTCTGTTGTGTATTCTTTAATTGTTTCTTTTTGGCTCAGTTGGTATCTTCACATGTCAAGTAAGGCTTCTTCAGTACAGCACGTGTCTGTGCCCGTCCCCCCTCCTTAACTTAAAACTCAAAAATACCTCATAACTTTAAGATTTATCTCTCTCACTCTCCCACCCGCAGTGCATTTATTCTGTGTAAATATTTACTGTTTTTACAGTGTATTTCTACCATACATACAGATAAGAGAGGAACGTACTCCCCTCTCCTGAGCTAGCATGCAGAGACCCCCCCTCCCTCCCATAAGCTCACCCGTGAACTGCAGAAAGAAAAAGAGGATAAAGTGTCTCAGTCGTTGCTCCTGACCACGTCTGCAGCGAAGCCCAGTAAAGCTGTCACTCAACATGCATTTTTGAAATTTGTAGCTTTTAAGTTTTGGCTTTTCTCTATGATTTGTTTTGTATGTTTAAGAGTGGTTATCTTTATTACATCGCTCTAGCTGTATGATTTTCTTGGTTATGTTAGTTCAGGGTTGATTGCTTGTCTCAGGGTCCTCTCCTCCGGTCGCCCCTCCTTCCGCGGTTCAGCTGCCCGGACTCAGTTGCCCTCTGTCACCTGCTTGATGGACTGGGTGGAGTGCTTCTCCGTCTTCTTTGTGGACACCAGCTTCTCCTCCAGAACCTGCTCCACCTGCTCCATCTCCTTCACTGTCTCGGTCACAGTGATGGATTTGGTGACGTGCTTGGATCCGTCCTCTCCGGTGGTGATGGTCTCCACGGTTTTTGTGATGACCACCTTTTGGCTGCCATCGTCCTTGACGGGGCTCTCGTCCACGCCGTTGGCGATCACATCAGCTTCTTTCTCATCGTCTTTCTTCTCTTTCTCTTCCGGGCTGCTTTTATCTATGTCGCCATTCATGGCAACATCCTTCTTTTCCATCTTCTTGTCTTCTGTTGAGTCACTCTTTTTGTCTGGTTTCTCTTCAGCAGCCTTTGGAGTTTCAGGCTTGGGGGTATCTTTCTTTGGGGATTCAGCTTTTGGTGATTCAGGTTTCGGGGATTCTGACTTAGGGGACTCAGCTTTTGGGGAGCTGGGTTTCGGGGATCCGGCCTTTGGTGAGCCTTCTTTGGGGGACTCAGACTTTGGAGATGCAGGTTTAGGGGATGCAGATTTAGGAGACTCAGGTTTGGGTGATTCAGACTTGGGGGATCCGGGCTTTACAGAATCTTCCTTCTTGGCTTCAGGCTTTGCAGCTTCTGTTTTTGGAGCTTCTGTCTTGGCTTCAACTTCTTCTGATTTGTCATCTGCTTTCTCATCTTTCACTGTCTTCTTTTCTTTTTCACTGTCTTCCTTCTTGCCTTTGTCTACGTCCTCTTTTTCTTCCTTTTCATCTCCGCTTTTAGATGCTTTGTCACTGGCTGCGTCTTCATCCTGATCGCCCCCCTCCTCTTCGGCTGCAGCTTCCTCCTCTCCTCCGCTGCCCTCTTTGTCTCCTGCCTTCTCTTTGTCAGGAGAGGCTTTAGACTCTGGAGCTTTGGTGCACAATACGGTCTCCTCGACCTCCTCCTCTCCTCCCTCTTCTCCTTCATCGCCTCCCTCTGCATCATCCCCCTTTTCTCCCTCATCTTCTTCCTGATCCACACCTTTTCCATCCTCTTCCTCTTTAGTGGTTGGTGCACTAGAGATAACTTTGGCTTCAGTGGTAGCTACAACTTCCTCCTCCTTGCCCTCTCTTTCTTTCTCCTCGCCCTCCTCTCCTCCCTCTCCAAGTGTAGCAGACAGCTCTTGTGCAATCTCTGCCAGGGCCTCGTCAGATTTATCGTCCTCCACCCTCGTCTCCTCGATGATCTCCTCCACAAACTTGTGCTGCACCTTCAGCTTGGGAGCTTCTGATTTGGGCTTGGAGATCTTGGTGGAGGTGACCGTCTGGCGATACGGGAAAGTGCTGAAGTGGGTCTCCTCGCCCTCGAGGAGTTTCCTTGGGGACGATAAAATCGAGTATTTAATCACCACAGAGAGCAGAGAGGAGCAGAACTCTGACTGTAAATGTTGTTTCTTACCTGTACGCAGCGATCTCGATGTCCAGGGCCATCTTGACGTTGAGCAGGTCCTGGTACTCGCGCAGGTGACGAGCCATCTCCCATTTGGTGCTCTTGAGCTCATTATCCAGCTGGTGAATCGTCTCCTGAGGGGAAAAAAAAGAGCAGACAC
>JAPXVT010000024.1:22743981-22757216 GCA_029823135.1 Acanthurus reversus
TGCATATCTGACCACATAACAAACTCTGCATTCATCTCCAAACATCTCTACAAGTGATTTATTTTTTCTGTAATCTATTTTACTACTACTTTGTGTGCATGACACGAAAATCAGTCAATTAATCAATCAATCTACCAATCTGTCTGTCTGTCTATCTTCCTTCCAGATTCAGGATAATGTTTGAAAAAAAAAAACATTCCAACATGCTCCATTTGTTTAATTAATCAAAGAAATAAGTTCAAAATGAGAAAAGTAAATAGATTCAAGTCAAAACTATTACTAATCAGAACAGTTCCATTACAAAGACACAGAGTGACTAATTTTTAACTAAATGAGAAAAAAGATAATTATAAAAGTTAGAAAAGCTAAAGTTCTACTTCACTGTGACTCTTTGAAGATTTAATTTGGGGGAAGAACATCTAAATGAAATGGTGATTGTGTCACTGCAGAACTTTATTCATATTTAATGCTTTTGATTAAAAAAAAAAAACTTCTCACATTAGGTGAAAAACAATTTTTTTTTATGTATTTAATTGTTTTAGAAGTTTTCCCAGCAAAATGTTACCTTAAACACAAAAGTGTACTTCACAGGATTAAAAGCAAGCCATAACAGGCCATAATTTGACAAATATCCCATTTTGTAAAGCAGAAAGCTGTTTTGGTACATTTGAGAGACACTGGAGAGGTTCACAAGGGACTGTTATGCAGAATATCTGGCTGTGTTGTGTTTCAGCTCAATTTCACTCTGCATTTTAGAGACCAGAGACAAAGTTCCATTGCGGATTTTCGAGTGTAACATGTTATTTAGTTTGCCTTTGCGGCATTGATATGTTCGGAACATGACTTAAGTTGAAGACCCACAAGAGTTCAATGTGTGCAGTAAATACGAGTATAAGTACGGGTTCAACTGGAAGGGGGGAAAAAAAAAAAAAAACATATTCAGATTTTACAGAATCACCCGTAGGGGGGACGTTGAAATGGGGTTCTGCACTCACTGTGGTGAGCTCGTGGAAGTCGGCTCGATTTCACAAAAAGGGAGCAAATTAAAAGATTGAAATGCAAATTATTCCCCACTTAGCTGATATCTGCTCGGTGAGCTCGCTCTGAAGCACAGCCATGTCTGCATGTGTGCAAAATAGAGAAAGACTCTTTGTGCTTACGTCTACATATTGTATGTATGTGTGCGTGCGTATTCAGGGGAAACAGATAAGACTTTACATTATTTCATTTCACCCTCGTATCCCTATGGAAGATAGTAAAGTTCATGTTTTATATTAGGACAAAAAGGGGAGCAGAGAGTGTTTCGATGGCCCTTTACTGAGGATTGGAATTAATTGGAAAAGGCAACTTTGTGAATTGATTTTTCTGGCAGTTTGCTTTGGGTCTCTCCCCCCCTCTCTCTCTCTTGCCTCCTCCTGTTGGCTTTGAAATCTTGCTTGTAATGCTGTTATTTTGGACTACATTGGGAAAGTCACTCATGCACAGAAAGCAGCATACTGCATCCATACAGCCACAGCCAGTTCAACACAGACAGGCACACAAACCTTTAAGCATTTCGAAGCTTCTCAAAATCTAAAATTATTTCAGGAAATTTCTCATCACAGTACTTAATTTTTGATGTGACTCAGCTTGCCTGGCCTTAAATGGAAAAATGCAAAGTTAATTCTAATGGCTAGATGAGAACAGATTAGGCGGTTACATGTTTTTTTTTTCATCATAAAATACTGCAGTGTCTTGTGCTATAAGTTGGCTGCCATTTGTGTGGTGTTGTGGCAAAACATGCGGCCCAGGAGGAATGACTCATTGGCAATTTCAAACTGGTTCCATTTTGCGCTGGTTGGCCAGTTGCCATGGTGAAGGTCTAATATACATGCATGCAAACACCAGTCACAGATTTTACATTTTTAGTTTGAAAGATTTATGGGTGTCCAAGACAAGGAGACCATTGTCTTTAAAGCAGGAATCACTAAAACATACATTAGGTTTGAGTTGATTTGCAGTATGCCAGTATGCTGTTACCAAAACCATTTAACAAGGCAAGCAAGAATTTTAAGCTGGGCACTGTTGCTCTTTCAAGAGACCCGTTTCACCTCTCAACTTCTTGCCAAAGCCAAACTACTTTGCTAATAAGTTAAGAATTAACCAGTAAGACCTATATAACTAAAAAGGACATTTGTCTTTTTATCGCAGAAATGTTGACAAAGGATACTTTCTTTCCTCTACCTTTGTCCCAATTTTTTAACACTATAGACTCTACTACAGATGTGCTAAAATAAACATTTTGAATTGGAACACATTTGATTTGTAAACTTTGACTTTGCTTTTTGTGAGTTAAAGTTGCAGTACATTAAACTGGCTCACAAGATGGTTTCTGTACAGAATTTTCTTGGGATTTATTCAATTTTAGGTCACACTGACTAAATACATCATTTGGCAAAATTATCCCAAACTTAACTGCACTCACACACACACTTACTTGTGTGAATGCCCTTTAGGGAGAATTTGCTGCATCATCGCTTGTAAACATTCATTAATACTGGCTGCTTTTTGGCCTTGGAGAGCTTTTCCTTATTCCATGGAATGAATGAAGCTGGAGAAGCCAGCGAGGCTCCAGACTGTATCGGGCCAAGTGTGGAGCCTGGCGATAAACCCCCGCCCTTTTCTTGTGTGCATGTGTGCGTCTACATCTGTATGTGTGTATGGCTTAGTGTGGTTACTTCCCAAAGTCCTCCCAAAATAGCTGGGGTAAGGGGACTGCTTTGAATGTGTGTGTGTGTGT
Source organism: Acanthurus reversus (assembly GCA_029823135.1). Lineage (NCBI taxonomy): Eukaryota > Metazoa > Chordata > Actinopteri > Acanthuriformes > Acanthuridae > Acanthurus > Acanthurus reversus. The sequence goes on from JAPXVT010000024.1 coordinate 22,746,761, forward strand.
GTGTGTGTGTACCATATGCAGAAACTGCTTGACATTGGACTTATTACAGAAACACTCATTTTTCCTCTTCTCTGCTTCTTTCTTCAAGCCTCATCAGCACTTTTGCTTCCTTTTCACAGTTGAAAGGAACAGAAAAATGATGGCGTAAGCAGAAAATTCTTTGAGCTTATTTACAGGCTGTGTTTCCCTGCACGCCTCCAATGTATGGATCAATACAATCTGTGTATAGTATAAGGGTTACAACGGCCAACAGAGGGGCCAAGGCTCTGTGAACATTTTCATGTATATTTGGCAGTTTTGTTTATGTATACGCTTGTTTCTAAAGGGCAAAAAAAAAAGAGCTTTTCCTGCAGCAAGAGAGAAACTTTCACACACCAGCATACAGCTAATCCATAATATTTGAAGGGTGTTTAAAAAGCGGTGATGGATGAAGCTATGGGAGAACAGGAAGCAGTAACAGGAAACTATGTGGTGGATTTTCAGTTATTACAGCCTATTCTGCAAGGCATGTGTTCACACATATTCTCTTTTCCCCTTCAAACTTCTGAAGAATCTTAAAGCACACCACATAAGAAAGAATTTAAAAAAAAAAAAAAAAAAGTGAAGTTGCATAAAATAAGTAAAACAAAGTTAGACAAAAACTATTTCAACTGTTGTGGGTGTCTGAAACCTCCAGTAACATTGAATCTCCCTGATAAAAAACTCACACTGCTCATACTGCACCAAACAAACAGACACCAGACAAAGCCAGTCAGATTAGATCCAGAGCTCTCTAATCTCTTTTCCCTTTTTCTCACTGAAAAACACACAGTGGCACATGTGTGCCTGTCTGACACACACACACACACACGCACGCACACATACACACAGCAAATTTAGCTAGCAGCTACAGTACTGTGGTCTCATTAAAGGTGACTGCATGCAAACTGTGTCTTGTTCTATCAAACCAATAAGACCGTGGCTGCCTCTCTGAGAGCAGCTTCTGACAGATGGCTCTCTCAGCAATTTTCCCATGGCTGGGACAATCTGTGTGTGTGTGTGTGCAAACGCACACAAAAATCAGTCTGAGAGCGTGCGTGTATTTATAAGCGCTTTAACTTGAAAGTGATTGTGTTTGAGTGGCTCATATTCATATTCGATTCTCAAGGGCAGTATGTCCAAAATCACTGTGGAAATTCAGACGGATCTGCTAGTTTCTCCTTTGATTAAACATTAAGTCACACATACTGCATACGCAGGATTTGTGTATCTGCCTCTTTGGCTGCTAGTTTCATGTGTTTCTATATTCACCAAAGATAAAGGAAAATCTTTCAAAGAAAAAAAAAACTGGAATTTGACCAGGTCGTTTATTTTAACAGGGCACCTTAAGGTCAGGTCTTAAGTTTGAGGATCTGTTAAAAGCCCTGTGTAGACTTTTTGACCACTAGCACTACCATGGAAAAATGTTTCAATATAAAGATTCTTGCTGTGTTGGTTTCTTGTGTTTACTAGCACGGCACAAGACGTAATGCAAATGTAAATGAGATGAGCAGCCACATGCATATGTAAAACTGTATGAAGAATATTCACTGATTCGTGCCTTTTGGCATGGCCAGAAAACTGTTTCACTGTTTAACCCCCATCTCCAAGAAGAGGACAGAGGAGGTGGATTACAGTCTCTCACTGTTTCTCAATCTCAGCACCTCACCACCACAAGTTGAGCTCATAAGGTCTCAACAAAGTCTTCACGAACTTTGTTGCCTTCATTATTCCCTGTCTCCCTCTACTCACCCTGCATTCTCCCTCATCCATGGTGTTCCTGCTTTAGTGCCATTACTAGACTGAGTGGCTTCGTCAATACAAAAAGTTGTGAGAACAAAGTTTAAAGCTGTATTGGTTATGGAAACATCGTCAAAAGTCATTTTCAGCAAATTATTTAACTGGCTAAAAGCGAGCTTGTTTCATTTTTATGAATTGTAATGACAATTTTCCACTTTGATTAGGTTGTGAAGAAGCCCTCATCTCTGACATGCAATATGCAATGTACCATGCTCTTACCCTGCGTTCTAACATCTACGAGATGTCACAACAGAAACTAGTTTTTCTCCCAGAAAAAGGCAACATATTCCCGCTGAGTGCACACACAACACAGAAAGCCACACATACAATCACACATAATCCATCCACTGTTCCATGGCTGTAAAACAAAGGGTACTTGCCCTTTAATTTAACTAGTTTAAAGGGAAACATTACTTTCCTCTTAGTTTTACATTTGGTTCATTTAGCCCTGCTGCAGCAATGTTAATGTAAAGCTGTTTATCATCTTACAGTTCACTTAGTCATTGGAGTAATAGGAGTAAACAACTTAACAGTCAGAAAAAAAATGATTTAATTATTGTAATTATAAACTTCATAGTCTACCAGCAGTTGTTGTGTCAGTTGAGCGCAAAATTTACTTATCCATAACAACATTAATTGACTTATCATAAAACACTTGTTTAAATTAGGTTATGATTGAATATTATAATTTAAGCTCTTCTCTTTAATTACAAGTTGGAAAAACATCCTGTCATCCATGCTTAGAGAGTTGAGTGAAATACACTAATCTTTTATCTCAGGGAAACAGTGCTTTCTGTATAAGATGCGATCAAAAATTTCCAAGACTATGCCTGTTGTCATGAACGGAGCCAGGGATGTCCAAAACTTCAAACTGAGGATGATCAGTGGTGATGAAACCAAACTGTAGTCTTTGCATTGAAGCTACTGTAGTCTCTGAGACACAAGAAGATGTGTAAAGTCAGGAGCTCAACTAAGAGCATGTTGATGGGTTTGTTTTGACCTCTGCAGGGTTGTGCACTGGGTCACATTGTTAAAGCAGAGTATCACTATCATAGCCTGGCCCTACGCCGTGATAAAGAAGTGGGAACAGACAAAATGAGCCGTAATTGACAGGAGATATTTGCTAAAACAATATAGGAAAATTAAATAAACTACAAGATGGGGTGTGGACATCAGTGGCATCAGTAGCATAAAGATGGACGTGTGGAGATGTAGCTTTGTGTGGGTGCTGTGGAGCAAAGCAATACAAAATAACAAAGGTGCTGGTGCTGGTGAGGGCAATGAGAGAGAGCAAGACAGCAGCTCATATCCTCCTTTTATACCCGCCAGAGCACTGGGTCCAGGTGCTCCAGACTGGACTGCAATCAGCATTCCCCAAGCATTTACCTCAAACAGAGAGATAGATAGTAACATCCCACACAGACCAGCAGGGGCCGTCACACTACTGTGATGTTCTGAGGTGTCTGAGGACCTGATCGGCCTCTCAGAGCATACTGAAAACACAGAACCTGTTGCTCCCAACCTTTCCAGTTCACTGTATTTGGCTCCCAGCAGCTTCCTTCTGTTCCCAAAAATGACGTTTGGTCATTGCTGTAGACCTAAGTTTCAAGTCCATGGTAAAATCACTAATGTGCACGTACCAGTGGTCAGAACAACCTCATGTAATTCAAGTGCTGATAATGATCAAGAGACGGAACTTGGAATACCTACTAACAAAAGTTATTGCTTGCACCTGCTACATGCACATTACTGTATGCTGCTCTGTTGGTGCGCAACAGAAGCAGTCTCAGAAATATTTCATCGCACTTCTTGAAATGATTTGTTGCTTAGATGTGATGACATTATGTCAAACATGAACACCTTGATAAAAAGAAGTGCTGTAAATAAATTTTAGTACTTATGGTTCAAATTATAGCCTCATCCTAAAGGTTGGGTTATGCTGTAACGTAAGAAGGAATGTTTGACGTTAGTAGAAATCAAATGATTATTGTTGATCCAAATGGCCACACAAGCAGGTAGTGTGAAAAGCTGGCTGTCATGACTAGGAAAAAATCAAAAAAACAACTATCAATTAAATTCACAAGAAAAATCAAAACGACAGCACTGATGTTGCTCATGACGGAGCCAGATGCTAATCTTCACTGTGGAAAGTGACAGTGGTAAAGCATCTTGACGACAGATGTGTGAATAAATATGTTCCAATACTTAATTTCTGACGCAACACAGGTGTCAAGCTGTTATTGTATGTAACACTGAAACTCTCCAAATTATTTTCAGTTAGTAAGTAGATATGACCTTTCTGTGCCCCGCAAGATGATATAATGAGGCCGATCATCCTGCTGTCATAATTCCATGATTTCCTTTTGCCCACAACATTGTTTCCTGTATTCTACATCCGCCTCCCTGCCTTCCTTGCCCGCTCTCTAGCTTGCAACGTATTTATTTGCAGTCATGAAACCAGCTAACACATTTGGTCACTGTGAAAACTTGAGCTATTCTTTCCTTTCAACCTTCTCCTGCCTCAGCAGTCACTATAATGACTGGCTGAGCACTAACAAGGTGCCTAACAAGGTGTGCAGCACTCCCACTGTTTTATTTCTTTTGATTGACCTATCTTCTATTCCGCCTTTTCTCTTTCTTCTTCCATCTGGCTGAGCTGCTTTTGGAGTTTTGCCAGGGGTTGGAAGAGCGAGAATTGCCTTGTTAACATAAATGATTGCATAAATCTTGCAATTATCTGGATTCACTGAGGGTTGTGAAGGAAATCAGGGCTTCATTTGTTGCCATGCCTTTTTGTTGATGAACAATTGGAACCAGTAGATCTCGTCTTTGTCTCTATTGTTATTTTTGGCAAGTTCTAGTCAAAGGTTGCTTTATTGTCCATGTCTTATTGATCCTGAGTCAGTACTTCAATTACTTAACCTGTTGTATGTCTTAACCTTTAAGTTATATTATATATTGACCTAAACAATATTTACATCAACTAAAACTCTGAGAAAGAAAGAACAGAATGGTGAGAACAACATCGTTCAAGAGGAAAATAAATCTGTTGTTTATTTCTCATGCATTTTACTGAAAGCCTGACCTTTACAACACATTCACTGGGAAATAAACGTAGTTCACTTGGTCCATTTTATGTGAAGCAGTTAACAACAGAGCGCCCAAAACAAATATGCTTGTATTATGGATAGGTTACCTCCCTCATTACTGTCCCTGCTTGCTGCAGCTTCAATGACTCCCTGGTGAAAGAAATCTGGGTGGAAAAAGAGCAGCCAGTGTCAGTGTGATTCAGGGCTGCCTTGACAGATATATATTTTACGGGAGGTGCAAATCTTTAGTCGGCATCACTACAATCTGTACAGTAAAACACAGGCGAGGATGGGTGTTTTATGAACTGTAATGTTTGCGTCCAAATCCTTCTGTTTGCTGTCTCAAGCTGAAAGTGACATTTACTGGAGCAGGACAGCAGGAGACATTCTGCTCATGCAACCTAACCAGCATGATTTAACATTTAATGTAAAGAGAGGGAAAGAGAGAGGGCTTTAACAGCATGTGAAATTCAACATCTACATTACACCCTGACATGCATAATGCGGGCATGCTGGGTAACATGATAAATATATTTTAGCTGGTGGCTGCAGCTCCCGACTCCACCAGCGGGAGAGAAGCGGAGTGATTAAAGCTGAAAGCCAAATCTGTTGCCCTGTGACAACAATCACAACGCAGACAGGAGGCACATTTGCTTTTACAATTGTTCAACGTGCCTCTTAGTACAAAGACTGAAACTGTTGAACATGACTTTTTAACGCGTTTTGAATCAGTCATGTTCCCTAATAACTTAGCAAGCGTAGAGATGTCTGATAGCAATCAAAATCAATTCTTTGGTTTACAGACATGACGGTATTCTAGACTTTGTATAAGACTAGACTAGATTGAGGAATTCTGGATTCTTAAAGTAGTTATAAAAAGGAGTAAAAAATCAAGCACTTTTTTAAGCACTGTTAAGCTGCTTAAACCAAACATTTAAAAGATTCATCAAATATTTACTATTACATCTTACTTTTTACTGTAAATGCAACTGCAAAAATGAAGTTTGCCTAATTATACCAGATGTTCATATGAAATTTTACTGGATGTTATAATTATGATTTTTCAGCGTTGCTAACTGTAAGGCCACGAGACAAAAAAATGTGACACAGAGGTTTTTAATAAATTGGTAAACATTTGATTTACAAGAGTGATTTTGTGGTTGAAACACCAGATTATGTTGAATATTAAGCATTTTCCAATGGACATTGTTAAGTTCCAGCTAGTTCCTTACTGCCATGCACATTTAAATACGGTTGAGACAGTAGTGTTGTAATCTGCTCCACTAGCTGTGGAGAAAACTGCAATATTTCTTTAATGTTCTTCCTATTGATTGATTTGAATGCTTATAAAAACAAGCTCATGTTGTTGTTACTTCAGGCAAGACATAGCAGGAACTTTTATATTTCCACTCAGCCAGATCCAATATTGAGCGAGTTACAGATTATAAACAACTTGGTATTTAAATGGATGAGAAAACTCATATTCAAAAGATAACCTGGTCGACAAATACAATGTGGTTTGTATGTATGCCTTTCCCCCTACTCTCAAAGGTCTTTAAACGCTTTCTTTCTGGATGATTTCTTTATTTTAAAAAATGTTGTTCTGAAATGTTTTCAACTGAATTGATTTCTTGTATCTTGTCCTTTTATATGAAAAGCATTTCTATGCTTGCTTTGGTGGAAAAATATGTAACATGCAGCATGATCAGAATTCATGTTTAAAATGTTCAAAAAATAAACTTATCATTAATAGAATGTGAAGCAAAGGTTAAGACATTATCACATTTATAAACATCTATAAATGTGATGCAGGGATAGTCTAAAGTTGCCATGCTAACCAGCTACCGCTAACATTCATTAATTAAATTTGTAGCATGTCCAGATGTTGTTCAGTGTCAGTACATTATAAACATACTGTTAGGTTGTTAAGTACATAATCATGCTTCATTTTATGAATAAAATATGTTGAAAATAACTGATAAAAATTCTCAACTAAAGCAAAGATTGCTCAATAGTACAGGAGTCAATCTGTTATCCATAGTTTTTGTGGATGGATGGATGGATGGACAGAATGCATGGTGGTCAAGAGGGATGACAGAAGGTTTGAATAGGATGTGACTGAGCTAAAAACAGCTGGATGTCTTCACATGTGAGCATTAAGAAAGCAGTGGACAAAAGGAGAGCAAGTGAAAAAGGAGGAAAGGAAAGGAAGCGAGTGTGACAGAAACAAGAGAGCACCTAGTGGAAGACAGAGCAGCGGAGAGACGTGCATTTAATGGAACTGCTGAGAGACGGCCTTTTTTCACAGTGGCACATTTCTGTAGCCAGAAAGAGACTGTGAGAGGGATGTAGAGAAGAAAAGATGAGGAAGAGATAGAAGAAAAGCGTAGGACAGCTAGGAAGGATAAGTGTCCTAAAGTTGGGTCCACTTCACAGCAGCATAACAGAGTCATTAGAGAGGGATAATGGATTAGAGGGAGTCATATAGAGAGGAAGAGAGGGAGAAAAGGAGGAGAAGAGTGCAGGAAAATGATGATAATGTTAGATTCCCAGCAGTATGGCACAGCAGAAACAGAGATAATGATGGAGGGAGAGATACACAGAGGTAAGCGAGAGAGAGAGAACGGGAGTGCTGAACGTGGTCGCAACTCACAAGGCGAAATCTCAGCAGTATGTAGAAAGAATAGGAGAAGAGAGATAACTGAAGGATGAAATACAAAAGGAGGGAAGAAGGAAACAGAGAAACAATCATTTTTTTCTATATGGTGCTCCTAAAAAATACACTTTTGTTCTCTCTCTTACACATGGCAATACTCATACAATCGGATAAATGTACAGCAGGGAATAGTGGAGAAAGGAAGGTGTATGGTGTGTGAGAGGAAAATAAAAAGGGGACGAGAGACTTTTAGAGCAGCAGATGGAAGGATGAAAGTGTTGTTTATGGCCCTGACTGTGTGTTCGTGTTCGTGAGTCTGTGCTGGTTTTTTTTTAGACACTGAAAGCAAGTATTTCAGTGTGCATATTGGTGTGACTGTGTATGCATTAGCCACAATGTTAGCTCTAATTGAGAGACAGAGGCACTCTCACGCTGACAGTGGTGCTGCATGCTAAGATAATGCACACATACGCGCACACCCACCCATAAAAACACAGTCTGTTTCACAGCAGTGCTTTTCCTCCCCTGCTGGTTAGGACATTAATTAAGGGAGAATACCAGAAAGCGAGACAGAGAGAGCAACTGGTAAAGATTTGTTAAAGACTAATATTCAGTGTGACACCAGAGTTTTGCTGTTGACTCTTCTGCTTTAGCTCAAACATGGCTGCTAGAACTCCAGAGTCAGGACAGGGCAAGGAGGAAGTGGAGAGAGGGTGAGAAAGATAGGGGGAGACAGGGACGTATTTAACCAGGAAATAGGGTGGAGGAACAGGGTAATGTGTCCACTCTCACATTCTGTCTCTGTTTAATTCTCCTGACTCTCCAACAAGTCCCGCTTGTGTAACAGTACCTATCTCCCTCCCACACAAGTTTCACGTCAGCAGAGATGCTTCCTTTGACTGCAAGCTTCTGTCGCCTGTTTGCACATTTCAATTACAGCACAGTCCATTTGACAACCGTGGACATGCAGCTTTCTTTTCACTTCAGAGTGCAGCTTTGCCAAAAAATAAAAAAAGTAATGAAAAAAGAAAAAAAAACACTCAAATAAAAGAGGGGATGATCACAGTTTTTGCAGTTTCCAAATGCAATCTGTTGCAGATGCTCCCTGACTGTGGAACACACTACCTGAGCAACACCTGAGGGTACTGCAGACCCTGAGCTTTGAGGCCAAACACCCCCTCTCTACAGACAGACGCTTCCTTTGGATTGCTGAATTATCTTCCCACTGCTTTTACTGCCGTTTCTTGGCTTTTTGATGTTTTATCTTTCTGTCTTCCTTTTAAGAATTACCTTTTTCTCGCACTTTGAGGTTTGCTTTTAATGAAATGGATCAAAAATTAATAGCATCATTACTGCGTTTACTTAGGATTTTCAATAGAATTCTCCAAATCACTCAAACACAGTAACACATGGCCACTCTAATTTGCCTTTGGTTTTTATTCTCTTCAATACCCGTAGAAAATCATGTTTAATCCACTTTACAGGCTGTAATTTAAACAGCATCATCACCCTTGATGATGAATAACACTTCATTCCACGGCTTGTATGAATTTGTCTCACAAAGAGTTTGAATTTTTGTTTTTAAGCATGTTTGTTCTTCCGGATGTTTTCAATAACCCAAAACATTGTAATAAGCATACGTTTGTGTATCAGCACTTCTGATCGGCTCGTTCAAACTTCTGTCAGAGGTACTGCAACTTTCTTCTGACCACTCTCCCTGCAACTCATCCAGACTACTGCAGGCTGTCTTGTTTTCTATCTCCCTGAATTCTCGCATGTAATCCTTGTCCTGCATTCCCTCCACTGACTGCCTGTGGTGGCGCATTTCAAATCCTAAACCTGGTGTACAAGACTGCAAATGAGTGCTCATTCTCACCCCTCCCGGCCAGGGTTTGTCCGGGCTCTACACACCAGCCAGTCAATGCCCTGCACTCTGCTAATGTTGCCTGCTTGGCTCTCCTAATAATGTGACCTGGTAATCACTCATCCCAGCCCTGACTCTCCTCCCTCCTGGCTCAGAAAAATATTGGAATGACCTTCCCACCTCAGCCGGGGCCAAACAGTAACCCAACTGAAGCTGAAAATTAATCTCCTTAGGAAACATTTCACATCCTCTTTAAATCACATCCCCTCCTCGTCTCCACTACACACACTACTTACCTGCTTTACTTTGGGTCTATGTCTTATCTAACTTTTGTCAGTTTAAGTCAGATCAATTTTATGAAGATAGTGCCAAATCTCAACATAAGTTGCCTCAAGACACTTTAGACTAGCAGGTCTACAATCAAATATAAGTTATTTTTCCTATATACTTTCTTCTCTTACTGCCTTATTGTCACTGAGATCCTCGTTCTCACGGTCCCGATGAAAATAACATTGCGGCGGTCAGAAAACAACTGCAGGAGATGCAGAATGAAACCGTCGAAGGAGGGGTAATGGACAAAAATCCACCGTGAGCGGAAGAGAGTGGGAGGGAAAATTCTGTCCTGCACAGGTCTCTACTGGGCACCTCACCTGCATCTTTCTGAGTTACCTTGAGAATCCCAACGTCACTGAAACGTTCATTGGCACTAAGGTTTTGTTTTGTTGGCTGTTGGCTTTGAAGTTAAGCGCTTTGTCTGGTGATATTTTTGATTCTGTGATTTTAATGCATCTTTTGAGATTCTGTGTAAGAAGTAGGCAACGTAAATGATCTTTTTAGAGTCTTTTCAGTGATGTGAGCCAATAAATAAGTTTGCAGGGGGTGTTTATATTAAATATTAGTCTATTTGTTGCTGTGTTTAGTCTATTCGTGGTTCTGTTTCATTCCATTTGTTGTTGTGTTTCACAGATTTGTTGTTGTGTTTTTGTTTTGCGGTTGTGTTTTCCTATTTGCGATTGTGTTTTGTGATTT
>JAPXVT010000024.1:22982423-22993144 GCA_029823135.1 Acanthurus reversus
CTTGAACTGCACTATGTTCAAGCTGGTCAGTTGCAGTCAGCTGTTAGCATTCAGGCTAGCACCATTAGCACACCGTACCTTACTCGAGTAACTCTGTCACCCCGTTTTCTGACACAATGTTGTAGTCTGTATTGCTCTGGGACACTGTTATTGTGTGGTCTGACTCCTGAATGTAGGATGAGTGTTTAATGTGACACTTATGACTAACAGTCAATAAGACACGGAGACAAGACTAAAGGAGCTGTTGTCATAGCTGTAACAAAAACAGACATGAGCAATTGAGGCCTGATCACAACAGGAAAAACACAGTAAACAAAGAACAAGTAGAAAACACAGCAGAGGAGTGCTCAGTTAAAATTTATCACATTATTTGTCTTTTTTTTGGATGGCTGCAATAACAAACATACATTTACACAAAGCAAGCCTGTCTGTCCACTAATGTTGAAAAGATTATTAAAAACAAAGATTTAATATTTTAATTGATTGACGGCACTATTTAAAATTTTTCATTTCATCTCGACTTTAAAGGTGTCCATCAGTCGGTAAAATCTAAATATAATCTGAGGTATAACTGGGAAATATTTGCTTTGACTTCATCACTTTTGAATTTATCTATAAAACATAAAGGAAAGAATTCTCAAAGACGTCTAAATATCCAAAAAGGCTTATACAATTTCAAAAGATCATGATGAAGATTTGGTCTGTTTTTCTGTAATTGTTCAATTTCTATAGTCAATCTCAGTCACTCTCACTCTATTTTTCCTCCATCATGCTTAGTCATTACTTCATTAAACTCTCTAAGCCTCATTATGTTTTTGATAAATGGGCAAAAATACTCTGCTGCAAAGGTTTCTCCAGCTTCATATAATGGAAATCTATAACATGTTTTGTATGACTGCCCAATGGCTCGGGTGAGTTTACAAGGTTTTTACACTGGAATGAAATCCACAGTGGAGATGAAGGTCTATTATCAGGCAAAGCTCAATATCGCATTTCACAGCATGGCAGAGCGAGAGTGGCGTCTTGCGGTGAGAATGAAAGGTCACAAACTTTCTGAGATATAATTTTTGCTACACTCCACTGTATTTTCCCCCTGCTGCAACAAGCTGCAGCAACAACGACTCTTGTACATCTTACCAATATTCATGTCAGAACAGCTGCTGCACAGTAATGATATGGTCGACTCAACTCTCCCCTGAGAAACCCTGACTCTATGCTGAACAGTTCCACCTGGACACAGATATAGATTTAAAAAGTATGTGTCCTCTGCTCAGCCTCCAATAGGAGAAAGAGTAGAAGGGGGACAGAAACAACTAGCAATGAGAAGAGAGAAAATACTGAAAAAATGGTTGCCAGTTTTCTTTGTGGCAAGTGGAGGTGAGTCTCTGTCTTACTCCTTGTAAAAGTAAAAACCTTCAAAACGTCAAAACATTATCCTCCTGTACAGCTGCACTAACGCTGCACTGCCAGGAAAAAACGGAATTCAAATAAAACTTAAGCTGGCGCTCCAAGTGTGAGCCTGACGTGTCATGTGTTTCTGTACGCAAGTCCCTAATCATGAATTCATGCCCTCCAGTTTTTCGGTCTTGCCAATAAATCAGCAGAGTAACATGCAACATCAAGTTTCTAGATTTAAATATTCCAATTATCCCCAGTAAACCATTATAGTCATGTGCGTATGCACAAAGTATGTGCATGTGTGAATGTATGTATGTCCCTGCGGGGTAGTGTGTTTCTCATGCTTCCCCATCTATTATTTAAGGAATCATACATTATATATTTGAGGTTTGTCTCTCCAGTGCCACACACTCCCGATGTGTTCCCATAGCAGACTGTGTCACAATACTGCTAACTCATCAGCATCTCAACAGGTTTCCTGATTGGTGGAATTGGGACCAACTTTACTTTGTTGGTTTAGTTCAGTTTTTGACAAGGCGTCATATAATCATTATGGTAAGTAATTTCATTGAGCTTTCATTGAGGCAGAATTAGAAAATTAGAAAAGAGGAATTAGAATTAGAAAGAGAAATCAGAATTAGAATGAGAAAAGAGGGGAGGATGGACCAGATTGAGGATTACATTTACAATTGTACAGTAATAACTTTATACATTACATATATATAAAATCTGAACCACATAAGAAAAATAGTGGTGATGTTTTGCATGCCCAGGCTCTGAGTAATTTTTGGCTGGAAAACATACTGATCTGGAGGGGGGCCTTTAAATTTTTTTGTCATGTCTTGTAACAAAAAACACAGCACACTGACTACCCTCATTGCCAAACGTCACATATTGTTACAGTGGAAGAGCCCTACTTACCCTGAAACAACTTCTTGGTTAAAAGATCTAATGTCTTTTCTCCACTTAGAAAAAATAAAGCACTCAGTCAGAGGATGTTTTATTGTTTTGTTTTGTTTTGTTTTGATTCGTTTGTTGCAGTTTGTTTTGTTCCCATGTCCACTAAGGCATATGGGTGGGTGGGTGTTTCGGGCATTGACCGCGCCTGTTTGGCCTATTTTTGTTTGTTCATAGGTTGGAAAAATTATGCATCAAAAATTGTTAAACTTCCCTTTTAGAGTCGGTATCTTTACTGTCTGTACCAATTTTTGTCTAAAGTTTGTTTAATAAACATATTTAATTAAAAAAAAAAAACAGCACACACTGTACAAATATCAAAAACATGACAATTGTTTTGCTTTTAAGAAAATACTATTTTAGGATTTCTTGTCATGTAGTATGTCCCTCAAAGCCTGCATTTTTAATTATCTCTCTTTCCATATTTCATTCCACTTTGATACTTCCCTCTAAGCAATGACTTTGTTTTATGGAATTTTGCCTTCACTGGGCCGCTGAGTGGTTGAGACAGAGGAAAGATTTAGATAGGAACTAATCAACCAGCGGGGAACAAACACAAGGCTTTGCTGGAAAAACTGAGAAGTAATAATAAGAGAGAGAGCGAGCATAATGTGCTAGAATTCACGTTCACGAGATTTACTCACACTTAATGTGCAAATGAGCACACATGCATGTTTGCAAAACACACCACCCAAAACAATAGCATTGTTGGAGAAAGTGCCAGATCAAACAGTTTACATGCTACACCTTAAAGCTTAATTGCTTAATTAAATTAATGAGTTGGCTCAAGATCCCAGAAAAAAGACACACTCCTCCAAATACATCCCCTCAGACACACTAATTATAGAACATTCCGTGTCTGTCTATTCACTCTCTGTCTCTCTCCGTTGATATTTCTCACAGTCTCTTCAAGGAGGCCAGTGACTGTGAAACAATGTGAATTTAAACCTTTAGCCTCCAAATTGTCAGTTTATCTTTGTGTCCAAGTGGTCATTTGAGTAAAATTATAAATATATATAAAATCCTTTCTTTCCTGCAAACAAATTACACACAATCTCGTCACCAAGTCTTTTGCAGAGGGCCCTTGTTAAGTCCACATTCTGCAGACGGAACACAATTTTCCAAGCAAATCCACTTGGGGGTGATGTAAAGTGCAGCAGTGGTTCAGCAAGCATATAGTGAAGAGTGGAATTTCTACCATGGGTACATCTGTTTGCTCTACTCTCTGAAGTGGTGTGATACACAAGAGCCACTTCTGAGAGGGCTAAACAATATTTTTATTCTACCAAATTCTTTATAGGCTTAGCTCTTCTTTTCAACTTTGTTGTCTTTGAAGTTGAGTGTTTGTAGTGCCTTCTTTATTACAGCTGCCATTACACTGTAGAAGCATGTAATCTGGACCTGGGAGATACAGTGCAAAGTGAAAGGAGTTTGAATTAAGAAAAAGGACAAAAATATAACAAATGTGGTTCTATTCTGCTTGTCGCATGCACAAAAACTTAAATCCTGCATGCATATGTGTGTGCATGTGTATGTGTGCTCACTGATGTCCCTCATGCCCTCTCTTTGTCTCTCTAGTCATGCCATATCCTCAAAGACTTCTCATTCTCAGCGTGATACGCACAGTTGTCATGCATAAAATCACAAGCTTGTTTTAATTGCAGTGCCTGCATGTGTTGGCAGCGGAAACACAGTTTGAAAGAAAATGCCAAAATGTCTGACAAAACTCAGATTGCACAATGAGATTATTCAAATTTGGGACCTGTTTTACAAGCAAATGCAAAAGAAAATGAAGTAGACACACAAACGGAACTATAAGTGGCACAAATATCTCGTAATTGTGATTTTCATATTCCAGTTATAATCCTCTGCACACTCATAAGATTTTTGCCCTCACCACTGTCGTGACATTGCAAAGACATGTCATTATACAAATGTAAATACTGACACATTCAGTTAGTGGATCCAACAAAAAACTAATACTGCTTACCACTAACAAGACTTCAGAGCACGTTTGCATAATATATAATCCTCAAAAACTTTTGGGGTTATTTACAGTCCACAACTTCTTAAATATGCACTGACAACAATGAGTTTTATTCCGTCCTCTCACACATTACACATGGATCTTCTGTTGTAAATGCCTTTAACCACTGAGGCGTATTTACCACGTACGGTTCTGAACAGTGTCTAAATTTTTGGTTCAACACTTCCACTGTTAAATGTGCCACGATGTGACACATTGCAGTCGTGTAGCATCACAACATCATGTGCTCACGTTGCGCAAGAATTTTTTTTCGAAATATGCAAATCTATGACATGCTATGACAGAAATTGATGAAGATGACTTTTACATGTATTCGTTTTTATTGCTGTTTGGCTATTAAGCACTATGACAGAGAATTTTAGCATTTTTGCTCAAATGTGGTGGAATACTGTTATGCATGTAGGAAAAGGTGCTGCCTTCCGATGCCTTTGGCCTGTTTTCTTCCTTTGGCAACCATATGTGACCTCAATCACTTTTCTTGTAACCTGTCCAGATTATTTAACTACGTAACAAAACATACACATGTTCAAACTATATGCTTTCTCCCCATGATCAAATAATATTCAACATATTTGTTTTTTGCGATGAGTGCACTGAATTTGCACACTCCAAGAAACAGATGGACCTGTTTCTTTTCCTCTGACCTGCGTTTTCTTCACTAATTAGAGTCCATATGGCCACACACACACACACGCACGCACACACACACACACACACACATATAACAAGAATGCTAACTACTTCATATTCCTCATTAAGTAAAACATCTCAGTCATGTAACATCTGGCCCTACACCTAATACCACTCCATTGCCTGAGATCAAAGTGTACGCACACAAGTGTATGTGACACTATAATAATGACTTGAGGTCCATCAGGAATGAAACCCTTAGAGCGTTCTGATTGCCTGTCAGAATGTTTAAATCTCTGGAGATTTTTGCAAAGACAACAGGCCTCATTTGTTTAACTACATCATTGTGCATAAAAATATATTTTAAATGCAAATTAGACAGTAGGTAGTTATTACAGCCATTTGGTGCCAACGTGTTCCACATGTATCAAATAGGATTTTGGCTTGCAATTTAGTCACAGAATAGCTACTGAAAATTTGATGAATGGGCCCCAGTGATGTTTGCATTATACATCTAGAATGTAACTTGGGGCGACTGTCATTTTAGAAAATATGCAAAAATGTATTGCAGAGGTTAACGCTCCCTCCATTTGCCAATGATGTGGTTTGTGTGTGTACACACATCGCTTGAGTTCAATATTCATGCTTGTGCTTGCATGCCTAGATGGCTGTATCCTTTTCCTGTCTTGTAGCAGCAACTCAGTGGCCTCATCCAAACTAATCCTAGTACAACACAAACCTTCTCTAGTTTTAAAAGGCAGACATGGGAGCATGGGAGAATAATTGGGAAGAGTTGTAATCCTTAAATGAATAAATCCGACAGATGTGTTATACAGAGCGAGATTCAAGAGGTTTAAGAACATAGCATCTGCGACTGACTCACTGGTTGTTTAAAAGAAAAAAAGGGACAGACTATTAAAATGAAGCACAATGGAAAGGTTGAAGGATAACAGTAATTGAGTCATGAGGAGTGATGCCATATTCAGGCTCATCACTCTCAACTAACATACTGTCTAAAATGCAGAATGGTATTTAAGGTGTTACCAGCTCCAATTTTGCTAGCTAAACACAGAAATGTCTGCATGCCAAGTTGGGCACAAGGTGTTTGTGCCTTGTAATTTACTGAATTAAAAACAAACAAATTACGGCTCTACCATGCAAGTACTTTACTACCATTTGCCTCTGGAAAAAGGCATGAATTAAAAACATTTTGGAACAGTGTGCAAGTAAAGATTACACCTCACATTCCACAAGCCACAATGTGCTAATCTTAATATAGCTTTCTGTCACAAGTATAGAAGTAAAAAAAATAAAATAAAATTCTTCATCAGACTTGCACTCCAACGAGCATTTTGGCTCCTAGTCAAACTGTTACAGTAGCCTCAATAGGCACTAAGTTAATTTTCTATGTGCAGACATTACTAAAAATGAAGCCCATAGTTTTTAGTTTGAGTGAAAAAGATGCACAGATGGACTAGCAATTATGTTGTGAATTGAGGAGTTTCAACCCACTCCCGGACAACTGATATCTTCAGTGTCTAATAGGCTGTGGTCAATGTGTGATTTTTGTGGAAATGCAGTTTTTTTAGTACATGCACGAAGGTGCTAACACTCATGCAATATAACAAACTGTTATTTTAAGATTTTCCCTGAGCTACAAAATTTCTGTGTGTGCTTCTATTTATTTTATATTTTATTTTATTTTATTTTTTTAAGGATTACATTTAGTTCTTGGGAAAAAAGTTAGCATAGAGCCCTGAAAAATACAAATATAACCACTTACTTATGCTTGCATGTACACATAGGAGATCTGTTTACAAGTCATGCACCACAAATGTTACACAGCTGAAGTGATGCGTATGCAACTTGCCAGATGGCATCAATGTTTTGCCAACACGGCAGCTTCGCTTTTGAGCAGTCGGACAGATCTACAGAGCTTTAATCATACAGACATACTCACGCATAAACAATGCACACTAAAACAAAGTGGCGAATGTTTTTTGTAAACTTTTGAACCATTATGGTGACAGAATTCCAAGATCAATTTGACTGATAGCATTGTTTTTCTATAAATATCCCCATAATATTCTTACCATAAATTCTTTAGGCCACAGCCATGAAGTGGAAATCTAATATCCTGACAGCCCCATTCTGTATCAAACTCTTGCTTGGGGAAAGACAGAATGGGTTGCTCTTCTTGGAAAAGAGCCGGATATCTCTTTTGCAGGGTGACATGTTAGATAATGTTTTGTTTTTGGCTTTAGGGGCTGCTAGATTTGCAACCGGAGAGGGAACAATACCCTAAGAGATACACAGAGGCAAACACACATGTAGGCATGGGCGGGCATGCACACACACACACACTTCAGCACACACTTATGCTCTGGCCTTACATCGCCTTACACCCTCCTGTGCCCTCTACACAGTTTTAAAATAGCCTTGTAGTAGCTAGTAGATGTCGCTGCACATAAAACGACAGCGACATATCTGAAGGCAAGTGGACTTTTCCATGCTGAGAGAGCGCTTTCAGTTTCTCCGATCTGAACTCTCACACACACAAATAAGCAGAAAAAGAGCATGTTGTCTAGTGGGGTGCTTGGACCATCAAATCCCTTTTAAGGGATTTCTGTTTTAAGGGTTTACAGTAAGTACAGTATGCTATAAAGCAGACAAACATAGGCCAATTTCAAATTTGAATATTGCCAATAAAACAAAAAAAACACTTGTGTATGGAGGCTCACCTCTAGGCTTTTGTGGCCTTTTGAAATCATGAGGTTTAATAACTTTAATCTCCTTGCTTCTTCTCAACATAAACGAATGGGTTTGACATGTAAATGTGTGTGTGTGTGTGTGTGTGTGTGTGTATGCATGTGTGTCTCTAAAGATGAAAGTCAGAGAACATTTGATCTGGTGGTGACAGTCAGTGATGACAAACTATATGTGCATAAGGATTCAAGTTGGCAGTGGACATGTGTGGGGCAGAAGCTCACCTCTTAACCAGCTATAAGTCATAAAGGAACTAAGATCAACATTAAAATGCTATGTCAAACTTCATCTTTTTTGTTGCCTTGTCAATGCTTGAACTGTTATACTTCAGCAATTTGGGATGCAGTGAGCTGAACTGTAAGCAATTAAGCACAAAGTGTTCAGAAAAATGCAAATTTTAAGCAAGATGAAAAGCAAAGTCTGTTTGCCCAAGGTGAAGGCAGAGTCCATTAGTTTCTATACTGGAATATACTGTTGTGCATTACCAGGCCCAGATAATTTAATATTAATGTTCCAGAAAAAAAAAGTCAGCACTGTTGCTATGGTGACCCACAGTGTAATACAGTGGATCTTGATGTCTTACAATTGTTAAAGTTTTAACAAAAACTATGTTTTAGACATCACAATATGCAATTTTAAGATACACCTGTCAGTCAATCACCAACATTTTCTTTCCCAGTGACCGTGGTCTGATATGCAAATGACTGCCAATTATGAAGTCAGTTGAGAGGTACTACAATCTAGATCACAGTTCTGGGCTAAACCTCTTTAGAACTGTCAACGTTAAAATTCAAAATGAGGAAATTCAGCCACTTAAGGTCCCAAACAGACTTGCACTCCAGACATACACAGAATGAGGACTGCTGCCCAATTTTTGGTTTCTGAACGATAGTTTATTAATATTGCTCTAAATGATGTAGATAATAACTTCTGTAAAAGTGCTGAAAAGGATCCAACCACACAGTTCCTGCTGTTCATCCATCCATCCATCAAACTAAGTGTGGGTGTAGATGAGTGTGTGTGGTTGGGTGGAGGACGATCTCACCAGAGTTCCCGCTGTCCCTTCATCCGTCAAACTAAGCAGCATTAGAGGAAGCTGTGTGTCCCATCAATTATTCCCCTCAGCACATCTATTATTGATGACTGCTACTTAAAATAAGACACTGAAAGACTGACAAGGCACTGAGCTAAGTGAAGGCTCTGGGTTTGCTGGTGTATGGGTTTCTGTTGGCATGGGTTTCTGTAAGAGGCCTGTGCATATTTTTGTGACAGCATGAACATATAGTCCAGATATTCATGTGACCCTCTAAAGCAACTATTAGTGGGTTCACATGAGCGTAGATGGTAAGTTTGTGCTATGCATCCCATCTGCACTATTTCCAGTGGTTCAACAATCAACAGTTGATGCTTTCCAAACTGTTGAACAGCAGCACACAAATGAGAGATAACTGCACTTATAGGTGTCCCAGGTGTCCTACATCTGTTGTGCCTGATCTTTCTGAGTCTATTTTTCTAAGATACACCTACGCTGTTTCTGTATTCCTCACATAATGCTGCACAGTCATCTCACTCCCTTTCCTTTCTCTCATCCGCTCCTCTCCTAACTTGGTCTCCAACCATGCAAACATCCCACGCACCTCCGTCTCTCTCACTGTCTCGTTACGTCTTGTCTCTGAGCTTGCCTACAGTCACCTCTTTTTACCTGTCAAAAAAGCAGAAATCGAGCTAATCATAATTGTGATCACGTATTTTAAAAAGCAGACTGATGGGGAAAAACAGTCTGTTCCTTTTCTTTTGAAGGCCTCTTGTGTTGTTTCTGTATTTAATGACAGGTGCGGTAAACACCTTCTGTATGATAATTCATTTTAGCTCTTAGCTTCAACAATTATGTCAAAATGGCTGCAACTAATTTAACAAAAGTATCACATCATCAACACTGTTGTAATCCCTCATTAACATGCAGTATACACACTGAGCACTTCACTTAATTTTAACACTTAACTGATCCCACATTTCTTGAGTTCTTTTGTCAACAGCAAAAAAAGCTGGAATAATTATGCTTTAATAACATGAGTGGATACAGTTTTAAACTTCAGTGGAAATATGAATTGCTCTGTTTACTGTGAATCCGAATATTCCCCAGACGGGCGTAGCTGAGGTCTCCAGCCACAGTTTAACATGATGTGTACAAAACAGGAGTGAAACACCCCTCTTTGCTCGCTCTTCTCCCACTTTCCTCTCATTTCTCTCCACCTCTCCCTCCCTCCCTTCCATTCTATGTCTGGTTGTGTCTTGTCTAAAAGCATGCCATTGGCCATATCTCCCCCCTGTGTGGCCAGCTGTGTCACAGGTGATCCATCACCACAGGTGGAGGTTTATTATTGGCCAAACCCCATGGGGCCGCCGATCCTGACAAATCAGCTGTAAATGCCAGCCGTCAGCTGAATGCTCTGATTGGTTCCGACAGGCACAGCAGGCCTTATGCCAGCTTCATGCCCCCTAGACCCCAAAAAACCAGGTGAAGGCAGGTATGTGTGTGTTTGGAGGAGTGTGTGTGTGTGGGCCCGTGAGTGTATGTGCGCTTTTTCTTCTACATTATTCAGGACCCTCTGATTGAGGTTTGTGTCTCATTTTTTACCCTTGTTCCCTTGGTTTAACAGCACACTGTACTGCGGTCAGCCGAGTGTGTTGGTTTTCATATGCCCATGTGTAAGTGTCACACCGCACTGAAACCTTTCTGCCTGCATGCAGATTCAGCACTTTTCCGCTAAAAACTCAACCCAAACAGACTCTCTTATGTGACCTGGGTTTCATCCAGAAAACTTTTTTGCTTACCAAAAAGCATAAGGAGTTATTTTTTGTACATCCCCTGGTCATTGTTTGTCAAAAAAAAGGGGGGGGGGGGGGGGTATACAACCTGCAC
>JAPXVT010000024.1:23010771-23022499 GCA_029823135.1 Acanthurus reversus
ATTTTGTTTGTTGTCACTCTCTCTGTTGTCTGATGGTGTTGCCAGGGGTGTGTCTGGAGAGTGGCATGGGCCAACCACCAGGTGTGTCGGCAATGACAGATGAAGGCTTGAACAGATGGGACACTAGTTTTGCATTCATGCACAGGAAACAGGAGACTGATAACCCTGGGAACACTGAAGTGGAGATAACCTAGTAGCCGAGCTGAGCAATGTGTTATGTGCATACTCTAATGGAGCATTATATTGAATTGCATTTGATTTTACAGGCATATCTTATAAAATGACTGTTAAGTGTATGTGAATATGAGTTTATAAACTGTAATGCAGGTTTAAAGACGCTGGCTGTGTTTTTCAGTGGACGGAGATGAGGTCAGAATGACAACAATAGAAAAAACAAACAGTTATCTGCTCTTTGTTTGCAGTCTCTCCTGCCCTTGCTCAGCAAATTTATTTTCCATGCTCACTGACGTCATCAGTACGTTTATTTTCAAAATTTCTTTACTATAAATTGAACAATTATTCCAGTCCACTGGTTTCCTCATTTATAAACGCACACCTGACTTTTTATCCCCTTCATAATTGTCAATCTCCAAAAGAAGGGTCCATGAAATTAATTTGCCCGTTATAAATATAGGCCATATCACATACAGGTAGAGATTGCTATGGAAACTGAATGACAATGATGTGAGGACGGTGACAATAAGCTCGCCGTGCAGTCAAACCTCCAATTTATTAGTGCTTGTTGTTGAAATTATTGTATTAAAATGCATTATGATCATGTTAAGCAATGGGTCTAATACATGCGTGAGCACATTTGCATGTTCACATCATAAATCAGGCTCTTCACGGGACTATAAAGGGCATTGTTTGAAGGATCTAGTTTTTGTGGTATGGCTTATGCTAGAAAAGCTTTGAACTTATACATCCACAGAATAATAATAATTGACAACTCTGCTCTTGCACTGCAGTGTGGTCTAAATTATCTGATACTGTGTGTAGGGTATCATTACATTAAGGCTGAATGTGAAGAATTAGAACCAGCAGTGCCTCTTGAGGGTGGTAATCATGTACATGCATTTAGCTCTGTGTCTTACCTTGCAATGTACTCTGTGTGTTTACTGTGTGTGTTCTCTTGGGTGGTTTGATACATGCTCACACCCATGTGTTGGGCATTTCTTTTGCTCCCTGTTTATGTGGGAATGCAGCTTTTAATTCGCATCGCTTGTATGACAGGCAGACAGCACATCACATCACACGTAGCAACAGAAATCCATTTATCTCTCTCGAAAATACATCAGGAAAGGCAATCCAAGCCAACGAAAAGTCATCCAGAAGGGGAGCAGAAAAGGAAATAAGATAGCAAAGTTATTGAAAATTTAAATGTAGCGTGTTGATCCCATCCCACCTTCTGCTCCCCATCAGCGGACTAAAATCACTTCAAGTCTGTGCGTGTGTCTGTGTGTGTATTTGAGGAGGGGGGGGGTTCAAACCTACTTTGGCGGTGTTATCTTTTTGTAAATTGCCTGTGGTGACAACAGACGCAAATACACAAAACCGCTAAAAAATGCTAAATGTTGATGAATCTGTTGCAACTCAAAGCGATACACTGGTGACTTCAAGTACTTTAGCACTGAGATGCAGAGGCAGGGAAAGAAAATGGAAGAAAAGGCAAGAAGATGAAGGACAAGAAAGAGAGACAGTTGATAAGTTGCTGAACCTCTTCCCAGTCCACCAACAACAAAGGGTGACAATGAGTGAAAGAGAGAAAAAATAAAAAGGGATATTAGCCCTGAGCAGAGTGATAAGAGAGGGATATAAGCGGCTTCCTCTTATCAGTCCAGACAGAAACAAACCCAGTCCATTCCAGCTCACAGCCAAAAGACAGAAAAAGCCCAAAGACACACAAAGATATGAACGTACACACACACACACACACACACACACACACATACACACAAGCACTTCTATTACAAAACATCCACAGTATCACTAGTGGAATATAAGGAGTATTTGTTTGAGCTGAGCAAGCAAATATACTTTTTTCCCCCCTCAAAATGACCCGTAGATGTTTGACTGGGAGCTCCTTTAGAACAGGCATGAAAACAACTCAAATATATTTAGGACGTGTACTGTTTTGAAGAGATTTTGTTTTGAAACACTGTGTTTGATGCCAGTTCCAATGTGACATGAACAGCAAGCATCGTGCGGAGTGAGGCTCAGCTACAAAATTGGATGTGGCTTTAGAGCCGTGGTGCCTCTGTGCTGGAATCTGGACAAATGTGAGTCGGAAAGTGAAAGACTGAGTTGGCCTGACTGGCTGTCTCACGCTCAGTATGTTTGCACATATACAGAGGAGGAAAAAGAGAAAGAGCTTGTGAAACATTAGATCAGAAGGATTCTGTATTGATCATTTTAGTCTGGCGGTGCCTCAGGTGTACAGTTAGGTTGAACAGGATCAATGTACTATAGAGATGAAATGGCCAAGGATGCAACCATTTATCCAATACACGCACAACTCTTTCCCCCTTAGTTACCAAGCTAAATCCTTGATGCATGGAGGCTGTTTATATATGGAGGCAAAACAACCACCGTTTGGCATTGAACTGCTTTTAACATTACTTCCATAATATGAATGTTCCTCTAAGGGTTACTTTAAATGGCAAGGACGCCAGTAGTATTTTTAGACCTAATGTAAAGCCAACTAACTTACTGGCAGGCTTAAAAGCAGTCTGACAATGTAGGGGACAAACAAAACAAACAGACATTGATACTGAATGGCTCACTGGTGAAAAATGTCAGGGTATCATTATGAGCTTGTTTAATTATCATCACTGGAGACACTTGGTACCCATGTCGGAGTCCTATTTGCAACGGATTCAAGGTTTTCAAGCTATGAATGCACACTTAGCTATGAAAGCCACAATCTGGTACGGAGAACAGCACTGCAAAGTGTGTCTTTTGTGTAACACTGAGCAATTTCTATGTCTGCACAATTCGCAAATGCTCTTGTCAATAAATTCACTGTGAGTATAGAATAGAATTTTTTATGCAGCTATGAACAAAAGGGTAGTCCAGCAACGCTACATAATGACTAAATTGACCAAAAAGTCATGAATGGTTTCTGGTAGTTTAGTTTAAATTATTGCTGTTTTCAATTTTTTGAATAAAATAGCTCTACTTTGAATGTAACAGTGGCAAGCATGTGTATTTTTCACCTATCTATAAAAGTGAATCAGTCTTTTTAAAAATGCCAATTTATCCATTTACTTTCTCAAACAGACAGCAGGTAAATGCCAACTACGGTGTTTCAAGGTGTTATTTGTTGTTTTCCTGTGCAAGTAGCAATTTTTTAATCTCATCACAAAACCAATAGACAAAAGTAATAACCTTTTCAGCAAGTAATTGTGCATTTGTGCAACAGCTCATACTGATTTCTGGCCAATAATGGACGAACAAAAGTTCACAATTGTCATTTCTTTTTGAGAGAAGGTTAATTTTAAACAGGGAGTAAAAGAAACAGCCACATGTAATAGACATCGATGCAGATACGCATTAATGCGTTTCTGTACGGATGTCCATGTGTGTGCATATTTTGACATGGTGCACTTGGCAGCTGTGAGGCTCTCTCTGATTCTGTGTGTTAATCTTTCTTGAGTGAAGGTTAATAGCACAGAAAGCTGAATGAAAAACCCTTCCAACATTCAGTGGTTGTTTGGCTGCAGAAGTGCATCTCTTGCCCAAATAAGCTTGTCACCAGCCAAATCATGCAACGATAACTGGCTTTATCGTTGCTTCTTTTCTTAGAGAGGATTCCACGGCAACATATAGGAAAGACGATCTGCCGCTGTGATTCAAAGCAGCAGCTGCAGTTAGGATTTGAACAAGCTAAATTCATCTTTTGTATGATTACCACAAGATGAGCTGTAGGGTAGTGCATGAACTGTAATACTGTATTAATAAACAGGAATTTTTGTAGACCACTTAAAAGATTAACCTACATGACGGATTGTATGCATGAGAACAAAAGATTTTCACCCTCACTGCACATTGCACATTAATAAATGCAAAAGTAAAGCCTCTTTCCAAACTGAACTAATCGATAACAGCCCCATTTTGATCTTGCAACACTACATTCATTTGATCAATGACTATATTAAACTTAGAATTTTAAAATAACAAAAAGGTTTTGCTGACCAGTAATTACAAACATTTCATTAAAGCAAATAAAAGGCACTTTAATTTTGTGTCTGATTAGATCTTCAGTAGTTTGGGATTTTTATGAAGACAAAGTCTCCCTGACTTTAATTTTATCCATAATAAAAGTTAATTTGGGAAATAAAAAGCAGGTTTTTTAACAGGCCTCCAAATATTTTTTTTACAAGATGGTCAAGCATGAATGAATAAAATGTAAATTTTGTGCCTCAATGTATTAATGCTGAATGAATATAACATTCTATTATTATGTTTTTACATTCTGAGGTTGCATCTGAAGCAAGCACAGGAAAGAAAAGTGGCTGGTGAAAAGGCTCATGATGTGTTCTTCACAGATGAATCCACAGTGGCATTAGAGTGATTTGCACTTCAGTCCTTCCGAAGAAAAAAGGTTTTGCTGGCGACAAGATATGTCAAGCATCAGTCAAGCTTCACGTGTAGGAGGATATTTCACAACAAGAACCAGGACTCCTGCTGATTTGATGGTAAGTCGAGTGTAGCAAATCATACAGTAACGCTCGAAAATATATGCAACATTGCCCTCACAAAATTCCCCTTAATGTTGCAACATGTTACACCTGCTGGTGTATGGACCTGCATTTTTATGAGTAAGAGATCATAATGGAAGTCACTGTGCACAACTTAAGAGTCTTTCTTCATGCAAACACATTGGTTCTTCCAAGGTAGGTTATGAGTGTACATCTTGGTAAACATGGGCTCCACGCAACAGCCAACGAGATGCTTAGTGGCATAACTGCAAAATGACATAATTTATTTTAAACAAAATCCAAAACATATTGCAGCCAGAGTCAGAGTCTGCACAGGTTAAAAAAGGTACTCAATGCTGCAGAGAATGTTTTGCGTCCTCCAACTCACTCATGAAAACGGGGGAGCGAAGACATTAAAAAGTAAATACTTGTAACAATAATTTTGAAGATGAATGTTTGGATTTATTACAAATGTCACATTCATGTCACACTTTCTTTTGCTTTTCTTTCTTTATTTTCGGTCATAATGTTGACAAGGATTAACAGTGTTCATGCAGAACAGGAAATGCATCACTTGACTGTGTTACTTTTGTAGCTATTTTACCAGGCAAGCAACCAGGAACCAGCCAGGAACTAGACAAAATAGCAACCCTGCATTTGTCTGCGCTGAAAAAAAATCTGTGCTCTTGAAAACCCAGGTTGCAAAGTTAAAATGTGTCTCTTGAAGAGATATTTTACTTCAAAACTATTTTTTGTGTAACAATTAGTAACCCTTAGTTGTCTTGAACTGCAGAGTTTTTTTTTTCCTTCCAGCATTATTTCATAGTAAGCAGATGTTTTCCAAAAAAGCCAGCCACTCACTTTAGCTGCTTTTGCTGGCAGCCTATGGAGATACAGTTTCAAATCATCAAAACAACTAAAAAAGTCCATCCAAAAATATCAAAAGCTTTGTGTGGTATAATTCAAATCTTTATCATGTTTTAGGCTCAATACTTCCAAAACACTGTTCTTGCATCTACTAGCTAAAAAGCTAGTAAATGCAATATGGCACAAGGTACAAGGCTTCCTGTTGTGTCCCCGGCCAAGCCTGCGCATTAGATACTGGACATTTTTAGACAGTTTTGACGTTTTGAAACTGTTTGGCCATAGGCTACCAGCAAAAGCAGCTGAAGTGAGTGACTCACATTTTAGGAAAACATCAGATTACTACAGAAAAACGGTGGAAGGAAAAAAATATGTTGTTCAATTCAAGACAACTAAGGGTGAGAAACTGATACACAAAAAATAGTGTTGCATTGAAACATCGCTTTGACTTGTATTTTGTTGGCAATAAGACCTGTGAACAGCCATTACAAATAACAATATAAGAATAGGTTGTTTACTTACGTAGGTCATGCAGGTGCACGTATTAAATTTCATAACCAGGTAAATACTGTACTCCTTGTAGTCCTCAGTTCTGTCGCCTGAAGCAGCAGTAGAGGGCAGGGGAAATCTCTGCCTCAGTAGTTTTTTTTCTATGCTCTTATACACTCCTGCAAATGAGCTTTATCCAGACATCAGGGGACAGATGAAGGGAGCAAGTGGGCACACACACCAGTGTCAGCCAATGTCCAGCTTTTATTAATCAGCTGTGCCAGAAACCAAAATCACTATCTGCAAGACAATGTGAAGTCAAATGAGCCCATAAAGCCAACTGGCCTTGTGCCCATTACTCTCAACCCTCCCTGTCAGTTTGCTGTTAAGTGCTCATTAAGCCCAAAGAAATATGCTATCAGAGAAAAGGAAAATGCTCCCCTGTGATTCCTCCTATTTACAATTTTCAAAAAGCAGTGAGTGAAAAGTAGTAGGTTGCGACTGTAGCAACTCAATTAGTGGCTCAGTGTCTATATGTGTGTGTGTGTGTGTGTGTGTGTATACTTAAAGTCTTAACCAAATGTCAAAGTGCTGGAGATGAGCAGTAAGGTCAGACAGAATTGCTTCTTGATAGCAACACTTTGATACATGCTGTGCACCCGGGTGGTGTTTGCCCCAGTGTGCGTCCTTCTCACAGTTCTTGTGTCTTTTAAAATCCTTTGTGTTCATTATGATCAGTAGTTAATCACATCTCTTGTCATCTTTTTTTAATGAAATTAAACACTAAACTGATGAAGAAATCATGTTTAAGACTGGTTGTAGGTGAGGAAACAGCTTTGACCTTAAGTCTAATTCGATCTGATATCTGACAGTATCTGCATAGTCTCAAAGTAGGATTTCAGATGAATTAAATAAACCATCACAAATAACAAAACATCTGGAATGAACTAGACCTGCCACTAGCTCTAGACATTTTGTGTGTATATATGGGTCTACCTATGAACAAGTGACTTAAAGATTTTAGGTTTACCCACAATCAAAGAGAAAAGAACCAGAGCCTAGCTCAGGATCTCTCAACAAACACATTACAGAAATGCAGAGGAAACAGACATTTATATGCACCAAGAAGTGCAAAGATGCACAGACCTACATACAAATACACAGACTGTCAGGAGTGTATTGTGCGCACACTGCTCCATGGTGGGTTGACAGAACTGGGACAACCAATTGTGAAGTTAAAAGACCCTATAAGGCACAGTGTCTACCACCCCATGTGTAGTGCTGGTGGCTGAAGCGGGCCATGCTCGAAGTAATGATGGCAGCATGCGGCTCACAAGGGGGAGCTTTAAGCTGCCAGAATGTCTGCAGTGCAGCTGTTTGTCCTCCAAACACTCAAAAGTATACACACAGCATATAGACACATACTTGAGTTTTAGGTTTGGATTATCAGTGTAGTCTTAACCTCTTTCTGAACAGAACACAAAGATCCTTACGCAAACTCAATACACACATGCAATCACATACAACTGTATAACGTTCTCTTTTATATATCCGTCAACCAGACTGCTTCTAGCACTTTTTGTGTAACCATATGGGCACATAACAAAGGAGTTCCAAAGAAAAAATGTTTTCATTTCGTACATTTTCTAATGCATTGTGTGTGTGTGTGTGTGTGTGTGCTTGTGCATGTGTGTGTGTGTGTGTGTGTGCTTCTGTGCGATTAACGGTATTCAACATATTCAGTTGGCTTTCCTTTTTGGCTAAAAGTAGCAATTGGCTACATTTTCAAAAAACGACCACAAAAATCCAAGTATTGTTACCTAAAGTGGTGTGAGGGCCTGAGGCACATTAAGTTAATCTTAAGGAGTGATAATTAAAAAGGTTATGTATCATCATGTGCAAAATGAAGAGGTTTGCATCTAAAGATGTATATTATCATTTATATCACTGCAAACAGAACACATGTATCGATAAAAGATATATACTGTAATTTAAATATAGCACACAGTATCTAATGTTTCATATACTTTATGCGTCACTCATCACTAGACTTCCTGCGGGGCCAGACCTTTTCTTTCTTGCATACAAAATGACAGGGTTGGCAGCTCAAGGTTCTTTTTCTGTGAATCGGAAGCATATCACGGACACACAAGGCCAGAAATCAGAATACTGATACATGAGACCAGACATGTGTGCAGCAAACTTTGCCATATTCAGATTCAGAATGTATTTCTGTCTAAATTTTAGACACAGGATGGGACTACAGTGGGAATACATTATCAGTGGGTGCGGTAACAGCCGGTATCAGTCACTCATAAAGTCACACTGCACTGCTTGACCACTGCTGACACACCCCCTTCTGTACTGCTCCTCTGCAGGCAATCAAGTTCCCAGCATGTCACCACAATAGCAAACGGGTACAGACTGGAAAAAAAGGCTGTGCACCTTGACAATAATACACCTTTGCAGGCACAAAGCCCTGCCTCGTGCTGTATACTGTTAAAAAAGATTGCAGTGTTAAGTAGCATTCACTTTGTAGTTAAAGGTCCCATGAAATGGCTTTGAGATTGTACCCTCCCTTTGCGGTGTGATGTTTTTCTGCATGAAACTGATACTGGTGGGTGGGAAATGTGGCAGGAAGGACAAAGACTACCAAGTGGACTCTGATGTTAACTCTCCCTACTTTCCACTCTTCTGCCACAAGTCTACATGTACTGTAGTTGCAGCTTTGAGATAGCTACTTCAAACGAAAAATGTCCATTAAATGAATATTCAGTTTCTTTCTGTGAAGGTTTTTTGTGTCATTTTTATGTAGGTGTTGGCCTTTCTTCCATCTGTTTATCAATAATGACCACGATTGTTCGCTTTGAGTATGCTGCTCATCTTGTTAATTCCCACTCAGTTTTAGCAGTTTACAGTATCGACCATGACAAGTGTATGAGTGAGGAGAGGTTTTGCTTTCATTTGTACTTTTAGTTCCTAACTTGTTCATCTGTAATAGCAAAAAGTTCAGAGGCACCAATACACAAAGTTTTAATGTGTGCGCCCAATACACCATTTTAATTAATGCACTTAGCTTGAGCACAATATCATCGCAGAAAAGCACACTGCTCCTATTTGGTAACAGGTCAAGAGTAATAAGGCATGGGCAAAAATGCTGCAAGATTCAAGGTGGGACTGTTGCTGTGCATTTAAAGACAAATCACTCAAAGGGATGGGGTTTTTTTTGTTGTTGTTGTTGTTGTTGTTTTTATCTGGGTGCAGCACAGGTGCAGGTCTACATTCTGGGCCCAGGGAGTGCAAGTAGATGTGGCATTCTTTTTTGGTAATTTGGTGAAAAGAAAAGCAGGCACACCTGCAGCACAACATGGTGCAGTGTTAAGGTGGGAGGAATAGACAATTAGGAGGTGTTTCACCGCTGATTTTGGTCAGATCAGTCAGATCAGCTCCCTTCATTTCCTTTCAGATTGCTGCGATACACCATATTGTCGATTTTGGCTGAAGGAGGAGCAGACAGGTGCCAGCCAAACTTTATGCAGGAGGAAACTGACACACTTGTCCGGGAGGTTCAGGCTTGTAATCACAATATATTTATAACAACACTGAAGAAAAGCAAAGCGCTCATAATGTCACTGATGTCGTGGTGTTAAAAGCATAAACATTCCGGACCAATTTAGGTGCTTCGTATCGCAAAATTCACAGGTAAAGTTTGGCCTATTATTACACAGCAACACTGATCATGCACACAGCAGCTTGCGTAGATAAATAAGAATCCAAAAACCTCACAAAACGCAAGTCTTTTCCTAATCCGAGAAAAGCCCTGAATTTTTAGAGCTCTGTATGGTGGAATCCAGACTAGAGATCGCGGACATGTGCCATCTGTCATGTGTCATTCTTTGAATAATGGTTGTTTGGGCTGGCGAGAGGCGTAGGGCAAATTCACCACAAAAACTACACCTAAATTGCACTGTAACAGCGCATCTTTACCAACCCATCCTCTGTTGCTCCGCTCCACCCAGCTCGTTGTAGTCTGGACCACGAAAATAGCAACTTGGTGCATGCAGGGAAAAAAGCCACCTGCACTGCATAAACCTGATCAGCTTTGCGTCAGCACGAAGAGAGAGGACAAAGACATGGTATTGACAGTAATATAGTATTTTCACACCAGCAGGTATACTGGATCAGTTTTGTCATTTGGATGTATATTTTAATAAGAGAAAATCAAATCTTTGTATGACATTATGCAACCATATGCACAATGATGTAGACACATGTAAACATTTGATCAAACAGAGAAACAAAGTTCTATCTAGTGTAATGTGTTGTAAAAGCCTCCTCATGCACATGACTTTTAAAAAAAAATGACCCTTCTGCTCATCTCTGTCTGTTCACAGTCTACGTTTATCTGGCAAAGGTGGCAGCTCAGTTTAGGATGACAACAACAGGCTGAACAGATAAGGAGAGCAGAGGATACAGTGTGCCCTAATCTGTAACACACACACACACACACACACACACAGATTGTTGTGGACATTTCACATCGCCTTCTCCTATATTATCAAGAAACCAACCCCGGAAAAACTGTTTGTCTTGTCTTGTATTTTAAATCTTGTCTTCTTAGTTGGAGGTTCTCACAGCAAGGAAAATGTCAGCTACACATGCAGTAGAGCAGCTCGCAGTCAACTTCAACTCCAGTCAACTTTTTTACACAAAATCAGATGAGATATCTCCTCAGAAAAAAAAAAAATTCTGAGAATCCCAAGACTGAGCAGGCATGTATCCAAGCTAAAAAAAATCTAACTGCCTGTTCAATGGAAACTCTTCGATGTTCATTACACGATAAATGAATCTTTTTGTACATATTCTTTGCCAAGGCTGTTGAAGGTTGATCCTATTATTCTAAAGAGAGCAACTGGTCACTCAGCGTGGCACATTCGGCATCTGAGTCTGCACATGTAATTATCAGTGTCTCTGTTATTATATTCATTAGCGCTTGCATTTGTTTATGGTCATTGACAATCTCATGAACTCAGACCGTTTCTGTCCATGTGGAGACACATCGATATTCTAACTGTGTGCTTTGCATCCTCACTCTCTTTCTCTCTCTCTCTGTGCATTTCTATCTTTCCCTCTCTCTCTCTCTTGCACTTTTCCTCATCTGTTTTCAGATCCTAACACCATGCAGAAGAAATCACTTCAGACAAGCGAATCAGACCAATTTGCACATAGCCTATCAAAGAGATCTCACTATTGCATGGCTCATTCATATTTATGAGGTCACGGCCATGCGGGTGCCCTCATTGGCCCTGTCAAGGCTCGAAACACGCCTCTACGATCAGAGCTAACAGCTATTGGATGGCTCTTCATTAGCAACCGTATCTCCGTTGACCCAGTTGCGAACGGTTACAGATTCCTTCTCTGGTTGCACATGTGGTGTGATGCAACTGATCAAACTGCAAAGTACTTCAGTAGTATGAGGTAATGTACCATATACAGTACATATAGTGTTCCCTGTTTCTGAAGATCATTATTTTCACCAAGCCTATTGATTTTAACACACATTGTCCGCTTTTTTGTGAATTAACTTAAGTGGTTTGATAAACTGTTTTGATGATTCTACCAAAGTCATTAAAACAGTGGTTACTTTGGGTGTTTTCAACAACAAAGAACAACAG
>JAPXVT010000024.1:23031800-23042093 GCA_029823135.1 Acanthurus reversus
AAGACTATGATTTCCTACTGAGAGTGTGTATAATGTATGATGTTTATCTTGCTGTGAAATCAACAACCATGTTTCGTAAAAGTGGCCACAGGAGGGGTGAGGCAACATACGAAGAGGGAGACAAACTGACCATGAGCTAACTGACTTCACAAAAACCACTTGCTTTACACAGTGATGCAGTCTTCTAGAAAAACCTACCTCTAAGACCGGCTTCATTCTCTATCTTTGTTCTTTGCTTCTACCCTTTCATCTTTTATTTCCTCCATTTTTAGAGAATAAAAGCGACTCCATTTCATGTCAGTACTTTGCGGGGCTCAGCGCAGGGCTGAAACCTGCAGGGAGCAGGGGAGCGATGGAAAGATAGCTTTGGGAAATAAAATATGTTGGCCTTTTAGGAGACCCACATGTTTAAAGCGTAAATTCTCAGGTAAACCGATTTGCACATGCCTCTTCACAAAGGATCAAATTATTCACCTTGTCTTTATCTTCTTATTTCTGTCACTTTCTGACACTGAGATTACTTCTGTCATCCCTGTGCTCCATTTTCACTGTTGTCTGCACATACTTGTAATCCTTATCTAATTTTTTTTCCCCTCTTTTCATCACGAGCTGACTCTCTTTGCTGAGTTTTGTAATTCACCCAACCTCTATACATATTTCTGCTTACTCCCCCTTCGCCTGTCTTTCTGCCCACATCCCCCTATTTAAACTTTTGATGCTTAATAGAATAATGTGGCTCACTGGCTGATACACAGTGATTAAAATGTGGCGATACAGTGAGGATTGTAAGAGGATAGCAAATCATGTCAGTTAAAAACCAATTATTAGCTACATGTCAGTCCTTTTATAAGAGACAGATGGGGCTCACAGTATGGGAGAGAGAACAAGGACGGACTTAAATGTAAACTTGAGGATCTTAAATGATGAAGGGTATGGGAAGACACACTTTAAAAAGCAGGTATACATTATAACAACATTCCAGTAAGTTATACAGCAATAGTTATTCCCTGTAGTCCTCAGGATACATCTGGCATCTATACGGGGGTTTTTTTGTTTTGTTTTGTTTTACACATATGGAGGAAGGTTTTAATCACTTCACACTCCATACTGTGCTGAACTTTCTTCCTTGCTATCATGAGCAAAGTGACATAGTTGAATTCCAGATATCAAATATGAACGCTGTGCTCATCCTACGATCACATAATAGTCCATTCGACATGAGCTGGCTGACTGTACTAGATTTCATGCCTGTCCTCATATAAAAGTAAATTCTTATTCATAGCTGCAGTAACAAATAGCTTTCTGTGGCCTTATGTAATAACCTCTCCCTTGACAATTATTGGAAGAATAGAAAATCTGCTGTATTGCATCTTCTATACATATGAGGCACAATTCTATACAGATATCAAGCAATTTTTCCCATCTGTTCCAGTATTCTGTCTCCCAGACAGCTGAGTGTAATAATGCACAGACCGTAATGCCATCAGCAGTATCAGTAGTCCCTAAAGCTTTGGCTGATGCTGAAAAGTAATTTTTTAGCCTGTTTCTGTCTTTGTTGTCCTAATTTAAAAATTACATTTTGATCTTATGCAAAGAGTTAAGCCTGCGCATCCTTTGATAAAACATGTCCCAAATTATCATTCAACACCTGTTCAGCTCTGCTAAGGAACAGACTGTTCCTGTTCTTATCTCATTCATTGTTAATAGATTTTAAAAAACCCTCTTACTCACTCTGTATTTCCTCTCTCTTCTCTATCTGTTTCTCTTTTCTTCTCCCTCCTGTAAAGTCAACCAACTGCATGAACATTTGCTTTGTAGCCGACATTTAAGAAACATATCATCATGCTGCCAAGTCTGATCACAGCTTCAGTACTCACTAATGTAATATGGAGGCGTACGTGGAAATCCCCCACCACCCTAAACTTCCTTCTTTTTCAGCTGTTTAATTCACACACCGACAGTTACTCTCACTGGAATGAACACAGGCATGTAAATACAGTGGATACTACATGCTCACACTGTCATATTCTCAGCCTAGGTCAAATGTGCCATCTGTCAGGCTCCTGGGTGTCACATGCTAGGGCTGTGCTAAAAAAAATCACAACAGCAATTGATCCCAATATTTATCTTTGTGATATACTGCATCGTATCGTGACCCACGTATCGTGATGCATATCAGATCATGAAGTCCTTGCCAAAATTCACCCCTAAAGTTCAGTGACACAAAAGAATACTTATGCTTTTTATTTTAATGTTTTCCATTTCAGTATGTCCACTGTTTCATTGTGTGCAGTTAAAGTGCAAGACTGCACTGACATGGGCGGCTGCATCAGTGTGTTTTGTAATTTGCCGATACTCCTCAAATAAAATAAAAATGAAATTTTGAATTGAATTGTTAGCAATTTGTATCTCAGCTCTGTTTTTGGGTATTCAGTGAACTACGTGGAATATTGCAATATATCGCAATATGCATTGTACCGCAATGTATCGCATACAGGTACACAAGGTGTCCTTTCTCTGTGTGTAATGTGCAAAGCCTTCCTGCCTTGAGGCCTTTCTAACACTTGGTTAATGTAAAATGCTCACAGTTTGGTTAGGTTAAATTGCCAATACTTGGTTAGCTATAGGAAAAGAGTAATTAAGAAAAAGCCTGACTGACATGGTTGATGCTGTGCCTGTGTGTCTCATATAGATTCTTAAGGGTACCCTGTGTGTCTGTGACGTCCAGGTGCTGGTCGGTATTTGTCAACCGTGGAATAAGACCAGGTCGGATAGCCATATAAGACCCCGGAAGACATTCACAATCAAATGTTATATTTGTACTGAGTAAGGGGCTCAAATCACAAGTCAAAATTTATCTTTTTCCATAAATGTAGTAGCACATTTTAAAGCCACATTTCACTAATGCAATGTAATATAAAATCTAACAATTCAATATAGTTCTGATGTGTTCGCCACTGGTTTCCATTTAAAGTTGAAGCTGCATGTGCACATTTTTTTATTTCCCCCATTTGTTTCATCTTTTTATACATTCATCACATCAGATTCAATACTAAAATGATAAGAAAGTATCGATCAAAAACAGCACCCTCTGATGCCAGACTGATTCAGAGAAAAAAATGCAATGGGTAATTGATTATTAAAGCAGACATCACGCTGATGTCAATTTGGCCCATGCTGACAATTTAATAAAGACATTGATCAGAGTGAAATTCAGTCAAAATGTGCCACTGTGCCTTTGACAGTTTACACTGTGGGAAAAAAGATATCAGTTTAAATCGGTTTAATCACTAAGACTTTATCTTGCTCCTCAATCACAAACAACTATGATGCAGTGAAAAACTGACATTCCTGCCACTGCGCTCCCTCAGTTTGCCAGTGACAACAAACATGTTTGAATGGAATTTTCAGTCATTTTATTCAATTCACCACCTGTCAGTGAACAATATGTTGCTGTTAGAGTTTCTTGGTTGTTTTCTACCATAAAGCAATCTCCCTCTGTGCCCTTAAGCAAATCAAGGAGAATTTCCTGTGAAACAAAATGTAAATTTTTTATAGCTGCATCTCAAAATAGATGTAGTAATTATTTATTGATTTTAAAATGTACCTGTAACACCCCAAGGCTTTTCATAGAAAAACTAAAACACCTTCTTTATTCAATTCTGCTACACCTGTCCGCACCACAGTCATAACAAGTGGGAGAGAGAGGACTGTATATGAGTAGCATGAGTCTGCCTCTCTGTCAGTCAGCATGTCTGACCTGCCTGTCTGTCTCTTTCTTTGACTGGCTATTTTTACCACGTCTGCCGTTATCCTTTTCTGGTTTGTCCATCTGCATCACTACAGCCCCTGCCTATTGTCCGTCCATTCATAGACATAATAACAGCACAGACAGCAGTATATGAATAAAATATCATTCATTCAATCCTGTTACATGATAGTAAGAACAATCGCTTGGACACAAGAGCACCTGTAACCTCTCCAGTTCAGAGGCTCATTAAAATACATCAGCACACAGAGAGACACTCAAGTAGCCAAATACATACACAGAAAGAAACACAAACAAAGGTGAATAAATGGTAATCAGAATACGATTAGGGGTCTCATTGAAACAGTGGGGACAATGGGGCCGAGGTGTGCCAATGCTTTCCCCACTAAGCTAATTCCTGGCTGTATAATGCAATAACCCACTAAATAAATCCGATTTAGTGTGTGCTTCTGAGGGTCAGCGTGTGTGTCTTTACCTGTATGAGTGTGTGTACCTGGGAATGTGACATGGTCTGAATTTTCGTTAGTCTCTATTCAAAAACATTAATAGAAAATCTACAAGAATGCACAAAAAAATTGCAAGTAATAAATGGTCACGCAGCAGGTGTTTATTACTGACTGCATACCCCGAACACAGAGTGCATATTTTTGTTTAATCTGTGAAAAATGTAATTTCTTTAACTGTGTGTGTGTGTGTGTTAGTGTGTGTGCGTGTGTGTGTGTGTGTGTGCATGTGTGTGTGTGTACAATCCCAGAGAGGGCAGAAGCAAATAACAGCTTTGAACATGAGCTTCATGCAATTAACTGTGAGCTCGAGAAGATAGACTTCACAGTCAATACCTCTTGTAATGCTGGCAAGGGACATAAATAAAAAAGAAAAACTGTTTCTCCCGTGTGTAAGAGTGTGTGGGTGAATGCATGTGAGCATGTACTTTAGGGAAATGCTAATACCTCCTCAGGCTTAGGGAGAGATGTTAATGGTTGTGTGTTAAGGCAAGTGTTATGGGACGTGAATCAAAAGAACCAGTACTCCTCCTGCGTGCATGTGTGTGTATGTGTGTGTGTGAGTGTAAGACCCGGTATAATGTCCAGCAATGAGTTGGTTAAAGTAATCCAAAACGCAATTACTAAAACAACTCAGACAAGGCTGGGAATAAAGGTGGGTGGAATGAAAATAGAATAAAAATATTACCATGTTGGAGACAAGAAGAGACGAGAAGAGAAGAGGAATATTGTAAAATGTAAAATTGGACAATTGTAATAACTGAATAGAAAAAATACTTAATATTGAAGCTACGGGAAAAGGAATAACACATCACGGAGAATAATGAGAGCAAAGATTGCAATCAAGGCAGCAAGGTGATGCAGATACAGAAAGAAAGACTTAAGCCTCTGCACAGTAACACAGGATACTGAAACACAGTGAACAACCCACAAGTTTCTTGCCTTGAGGGACACAGTAACAGTTTAACATGCACACACATCATCAGAGCAATCGATGTAAAGAAACACGCACACACACACACACACACACACACACACGCTGTCTCTCATCCACGCATAAACAAACAATCTACCCTGTTCTCCACTCTGGCCTTGCATTGATTGTTTAGAGCTGCAGGTTCTGTATTGATTTCTCTTAATCAGTTTTAAATGAACAATTATGGCCGTGTCACCAGCTATTACTTGGAGCTCCCCCACAACAATCTGTCTACTTTTCTCAATAAATGCATCCATCCTGTATTATCAACAGTCAGGTAGATATTTATGTGATTATCATAATTAAGTTACCACTCTCTTTTCTCAGTAACGATTGAAGACATGCTATGCTACTTCAAACAATACTGCAAACAAATGGAAATATGGCCTCGACAGCTGGTCAGTAAACAGAAAAGGGAATAAAAAGTCTTGCAAAGCGAGAAAAAATTATTCAGACCTTTGTTTATTGCTTCTCCTGTAAGAAGCTTTTATGCTGCGTGTTTCTCATTTCCTTCATTTAAAAGGGTTTAGTCCGAATGCAGCCCGGTCAGTAAAGCCTTTTGGTCTTGATTTTACATCTAGGGCTCAACCGGTTTTGGGATTTTTGGGGCCAATAACAATACCGATATTAGGGAGCAAGAAAAATCCGATATCCTATATATCAGCTGATATTATGTATATAATATGATGATATTATGTATATAATATCAGCTGAATATGGTTATCAAATACTTGAGAAAAAGATATGTAATGGAAGCAGGACATCTTACATTTTAACACCAATTCTAATCTTATTACACTTCTGAATTATTAGTTATTATTAATAACAGACTGCCATCTGCTGGACAAAGAACATCATTGCACCGTTTTAGATAACTGGTGTAAGCATTTTTTCTGGCCTTAAAAAAAGGTTTTAATATGATGCATATTGGAGAACATATATGCCAATGCCGACATATCTGCAATAAGCTGATATCAGCCAATAATATTGTCAAACCGCTATATCAAATGCCTTTTGAATGTCAAGTATATGAGAATGCCAATATAATTAAGGTTTTTATTCAGTTTATGATGTCGTGTATGGGTATTTGTTGCAGAGGTCTAAATACGATTATCAGTATACATGTCATATCATGGAGTTAACAGGCATACAAGTATCACTCTGAATGTTTTTCTCTGTTTTCTCCCTAGAAAAAATTTGATATGTGCAGCTCAGATAAACCCTCTTTGGCAAAGCAGTTATAAATGCCACTAACTGTCAAGCCAAGTAGAGAGTGCACATCAATGACATCGAAATTTATTGGACCATAATCATACATTTCATCCACAGAGGATCCATTTGTTTCAGCAACTCACAAAATCAAACATTATTTGCTAAAACATTGTCATTTCTTCATTCTGTGCCTCCGTTTTTAATTGCATTCCAGTACTGTCACTCTAGCATGGTGCAAATGAGCATGACAGTGCTTGTTACACGAGCCAAGTCATTTGTCTGCCACCCTGCCTGCACAGCTGACAGCTTGTTTATCTGTCCATGTTTATCCAGCTTCAACCTAGGAGGTGGTTTCCAAATTCTTAAAAAAAATTTCCAGCGATGACAAACATATCTCCATACTTCATCATGCATCAGAGTTTATAACATTCCTGCTCTTTTTCTGCTCATCTTCTATTTTGCTCCTCCTAAATGGTTGTCGTGCATCGCCATCCTTTTTTGCTCTTATCTTAAAAAACGATTTTGCTTCTTTAAAAGTTTGACAAACCCAAACATGGGGAGATGACTAATATTTTTAGTTGCATTTGCAGTGATGGTGCAGTCTAACACGAAAAAGCCGGGAGTACCCCTCAGGCTTAATATATAAATGCTTTCCCTTTTAGCTGATTGAATTGAGAGTATTATTCTTTATGTGTGTATGTGTGCGCACATGCACACATGTTCATACACGCATGCACAGGCACACACACACATATGCGTTCATGTGCATAACAACACATTTGTTTGAGTGTGAGTATGTGTTAGTGGGCTGTATGAGTGTGGGTGTGTGTGGGGGGTGAAAGAGAAAGAGATTTATCCCTCTTTCCAGGACCTTGGAGAGCAATTACTTCAGCAAATCAAGCCAGCCCAGGACCCAGGAACTGAAATAAAGTCTGATTGTTTTTTATTTCTCCTGTAGTTCTGTATTACTGCCCCCTGGAGAGAAAGGCCTGATAGCCACTGTACAAATCCGGTCTTACTGCTCCACTGCTGCAATCTACTATTTCAGAGACAAAACTGTTTGGAATTTTAGAGGGATGAAACAAATCTACATGTCTGTTTTTGTTGTTTCTTTTTTATTTCCATGAATGATGTGAATATGGAATTTGCTAAGATTGTGCTGGAGAAGTGTGAATTTATGAGTGAGTTGAATCTTATTTTCTTTCCACTCTTTGACTTCCTGACCCTGGCACAAGACAAATGCTCTCAGCTTCTGTATATTCTATCCCTTTGTGCATAACAACATTGTATTTCGATGCGGTATTAAATATTTAGATTTTACAGACTTAACATCAAGAGTAAAGCATTCATCTAAAGCACATTTTAGATTTATTATAATAACATTAAACTAAAATGTTCAGGTTCACCAAAGTTGTGACCCATTTTGGATAAGCACAAAATGGCCTCAATCATTTGAGAACTAAAATGGTGGACTGCACGCTCATGTAAAAAGGTCATGTTAAAAAAAAAGCGTTATCAAATATGTCAGGTGTCGAGGGAAAAGCAATTAGGGGGTGTAAGGGTTAAAGTGTGTTTCAGAAATGATAAAGTGATTGAGCAGAAGATGAGAGGAGCTAAGATAAGTATAGGGGAGAAGACAGGTGGAGATTGAAAAAAAGGTGGGAGAAGATGAGAGCACTGTTGGGAATAATTGTGGAACAGGATGTAGAATGACCTGGACAGTCTGCACTTTGTGTGTGTGTGTTTGTGTCGACCACAACTGACGGGTGTGCAAACATAGGAAGGAGAAGAGAAAGTCATAGAGGACATTTGGAAGGAACTAAGCTTTCCATGTTTGTCTTCCTCTCTGAACTCTCTTTTTCTCCCTCTATCAATTAAATTGGTCTTTCTTGACTGACTTCTTATGGTCCTCAATTAGTTTCACAGGGGAAAAAAACTACCTCTCTCCTCTGTCTGTCTTCCCTTAATATGTTGTGTTGGGTGCTATTCTCTTATTATAATACAGTCCTTGGGGCCTGTTTCATCATCAAAACCTCTCAACAATTCAAACAGCTCAATTCAATTTCAAATAAATGGATTTCAAATATTTTATTGCACTAAGCTGCAATCATCCCCAATTTTAAAAAGGTTAATATCCTAAACAGCCATTTTTCTTGCTTCAGTGTAGAATGAATTTCTTTCTTTGTCAC
Source organism: Acanthurus reversus (assembly GCA_029823135.1). Lineage (NCBI taxonomy): Eukaryota > Metazoa > Chordata > Actinopteri > Acanthuriformes > Acanthuridae > Acanthurus > Acanthurus reversus. The sequence goes on from JAPXVT010000024.1 coordinate 23,040,450, forward strand.
TAATTATAGCAATTATATAATCATGTGTCAGAAAAGTAATAAATGCCCTTAACAGGTAGATTTTAAGCAAGACATAACCCTTTGCTCTATTTCCAAAGTCTGTCATTTAAGAGCAGAAATGACTTGATAATAAAGACATGGCTTGTACGATAATTTTGTCTCTTTCTTCTTCACACACTCAAAGACGCACACAAAAATTGCTATGGTCAAGGAGATGCCAATCAAACACAAATATTCCCAGAGAAATAATGAACCCGAATAAAATCTGTCTGCCTACGTAATTTGTTCTCTCTCTCAGACTGTGAACCCTAATAAACTCTAATACCCACAATTCCCCCTGGCCTCATGTCATGCCTTATTGGCTGCCTAATTCACAGAGAGAGAGAGAAGAAGTGGGAGACAGGGAGCAGAAAGAACATTAAATTGCTTAAAAGGGATGGGAAAAAAGAGCTTATAGGAGAAAAATGATGCAGGACAGATAGAAAGAAATTAAAGGGGATCATCAAACCGTGAAGCACTCAGGGCATCGTGCAAGCACATCTAGCCCATCAAGTACAGGCTAGCCAAAGGGGCCAGATTATGACTGGCTGGTAGAAACAGGGTTATTGTTTGCCAATTAATGCCGGGGCATGATTATTTGGCAAGCTGTCTCTCTGTATCTTGGTCTCTCTCCCTCTCTCACACCCACCCTCTTCCCCTCTAATACTCCCTCTAGTTGAAAGAAGAGAAGATGAGACAATAATGATGAAAGTGAAAAATGGTGCCAACATTTAAACGGTAAAGGGCTAAAGAGAACAAGAAAGTGGGCCAAGACTGTCCGTGAGAGAGGTTGGGATGGGGTCAGTTGTAATCCATTGTTTCTCAGCAGTCTCTGGGGGTCACTACCAGTCCTACAACCTCTGAGGATACTCCTGTTTTGGAAAGTTTCCCAGAAATTAGCCTGTCAGTGCACAAAGATACTGCGGTTTGCTGTTTTGAAGCAAAGCAAATTTTAATTTAGAAGCGATAGGTTTCAAAAAACCGAAGATATGTCAGAAGTTTCTTTTCACACAAGACAAACTTCTTTCTTTCCTATACACAGAGTCTGTTGTCATACAGGATTTTTTCCACTCACATTTTTTCCTAATTTTCCACTGTTCACCAGAGCAACATGTGCCGCCCCCATGGCAGATACTACCAACTGCATATTTTCACCTTTCACCTAAAAATATGGGGCTCTACACAGGGAAGCTTACACCTTTGCCTCCAGTTCCATCCTCCAATGGGTGTTTCAACTCCTCCTTTAACAAATACAATAGTGAACATTTTCCACAGAGAGAGACTACTGCTGCTAAACAGGTGTGAATACTTAGAGGATACTTAAGAAACAAAAAACTGCACTCTGTTACCCCTCCCCTGTACTGTGTCTTGCAGTAATACTGGAATTCATTCAAAAAATGATTCAAATGTGCAGTGGAGTAATTGGGACAAGTGTGCCCAGCTGTGTCTCTTTCCTTTGGCAGGAATCAGTTGTTACACCTGTTTTGCCTTGTAAACCAATAATTTGCTTAGTTAGGGTACTGGAAGAGCGTATTAATAGTCTGTAAGGAGGTTTGGAAAAGGTGGGGGTAAGTATTACTTCACATCCCCTCAGAGAGGGGACAG
>JAPXVT010000024.1:23246870-23257108 GCA_029823135.1 Acanthurus reversus
CCCCCTCAATTCATTATAACAGTACAACGTGTGATGTGTGAGAAGCTGTTAAAATATCAGAGACGACTGAGGAAACACCATCATTACTTTACAATGAGGAAACACTGGAGGATATGTTAAAAAGTTACGATTAAAACCAAATAGATATATAAATGATAATACAATAAAATAAATTAAATGGAAGTTTTGGTCTCTTTGATTACATGTTAGTCTGCTATTTATGTAGAGGGACTAGACAGCCTATTTATTTCACTGTCTGGGTTGAAATGTGATCCTACTTACGCAAAAGGTTGGGCAAATATAGAAATGCTTTAGCTTTATATATATTATCTTGTGAAGCAAACTGTTCATGAGTGTATTTAAGTGTGATTCAAAGTACAGTTTCTTTGGCTAGTCGGAGAGAAATAACAGAAAGCAGATATGTGAACCTGGTGAGGTGTGAAGTCATATATGGGCATCTAATGCAGCCATAATTACTTGCATTCACATTATAAACGAAGGTGGGCGTGTTTGTAAACCATGTGGGAATCATTCTACAGTTTCAAGCCTTTCTTTGCTTTTAATTTTGAACAGTAAAGATACAGCCAAACACAGCTATATTTGAAAAGAATTTTGAGCCTCTATCTGTGGGTTCAAAGCATTTAGAGGACACACTGATTCGAGATCCATGCCAAAAGGCAGTCTCATCCATGACCCCAATCGCACTGGGATTTCCTGTGAAAAGTGTTAACTGCTACAAAAAGACCTGTGGGTCTCAGCTGTGAGCTGAATCAACAGTCAAAAAAAACCTCCAGGCATTCCTGACTTTCAAACAGCAAAGCAGATTCACAGGAGTTACCCTTAGTTTTAAATGTGGCAAATATTTCTGAATTGTTACCATCAGCTTGGATCTCAATTAAATAAAATCCAAATCGATCCCTAATTAGTAGGTGATCGAAACACTGTCTTTTCCAGTTTTTCTCCAACTGTGTAGGGTAAATTTTATTTATTTGTCTTGGTGTTGTTTATTCGGAAGCAAAGCAGTGTGAACACCAAAAAAGTTAACCTGACATATATAACACAGCTTTGACTTCATATGAAACTTGGTATCATTAATGAGTTGAAACCCTTCTTTTGAAAGTCCCTCTATCATCATTTTGCACATCTGAGCTCCATCTTCATTGGGTTTTACAAAAGTTAGGCAAATTCTGATCAAAAGAGTATTTGCTTTTATCTTTTAAATGCTTAACGCAGACCTTTTTTTACAGTTTGCATGAAGGGTCGGTCAGTGTCAGGAGGCCACAGGTGCAGGCAAAAGCAAAAGTCACAGCATATCACTATTTATATCCAACTGAAGAAAGTATGTCAACCAATACAGCCAATACTGAAAGGTATGACAGCTTTTCACATTTATTTTTATCCCTCAGGATCAGCATGGCTGTGCTGTCTGATTTGATTTACTCAATGTCTCTCTCTCAACCCGATCCTACCCAATTTTCCTCTGTGAACTCTCAAATTTTGTCTGTTTTCTTTACAGCTTCCCTGTTGAGTCATATCCCTCTTTTTGTTTACCATTGTATTTATCTTTCCATACTTGCTTCCTCCAGTCTATCTTTACATTCTAAACTAAAACCTACTCTGTATCATGTGAATCCATCTGTTTCTTTCAGTCTATCATCCACCCCTCACTCTCTGATCCTTGGTTTTTATCTGCCAATCTTTAGCTCATCTACGCTCCGTCTATCCTGCCTGGCTTTATCTGCATTACAATGTAGAGATCCGCACTGGCGAGTACAGTGTGGCTCTCTCTCTTTTTTGGCATCCATTTTCCTCATAGATGTCACTGTCTGTCTTATCTGTAGTAGATTTCTCTTCTGTTATTATCTTTTTTTTTTTTTTTTTTACTGTTCTGTCTTATTCTACCTTTTCATGTGGTCTGCGTTTCATCAGCTCTGTCCAATGTGATTGGTCACATTAAATTCTGCCTTCTCATAGTTTCTTTTCTTATGTTCTCTAATCTGAAGTTTATTTTCTTCAAAGAAATGTAGTGTTGTGTGCAACAGCAATTTGACTGTATTTAAGTTTTATCCAACTCTGTTGATTTTCCATCTGCATATCTCAACTATTAACCATCTTTTGTTTCCGTTTTTCTTAGTCGGCTCATAAAGTTACGTATCACTTTAAAAAATGGCTGTGTTCTCTTGTGGTTATAGGATATTTCAGTTATGACAACTTGGGTCCTTCAGCTGTAGCCATCATTCTTAAAAGAAATACTAATTTTTTAACTTATTTCTTTCTACTTAATTGTATTGTTCCATCAGTAATTGTCGCACTGATCTCTCTCACTCTTTAAGTGATCACATCTTTTTTTGATCTGTAAATGTCAGACAAAACAAAGAAATGACAAATGTTAATAAACTGGATTTATCTTTCAGAGTAAGAGCATATTGCAGTCTGTGTGTGTGCATGTAAATTCAGTATGCATCAGCACACAGGAGCACTCTGCACAACCTTAAACTGACTTTTCATCCACACATAACCCGAGGCCTCAGATACTTGCCAAAAAAAAAAAGAAAAAAGAAAAAGAGGAAAAAAAAAAAGGACTTTAATTTGTCACCTTTAAAGTATTCTTCAGGTTAAGTTCAAATTATGCATGTCATGAATTCAGGGCTTCTGTGTTTCTCTGCACAGAAAATGAGAATCATGCCCTATTCACCGGCAACTGATAAGCATACCAATTTCAATAACAAAAGGCCTGTCTTTGTTTCTCGAGAGTTGAAACTGCCATCTACCATGAATAAATATCTTCTCAAAGTGGGTGTCTGAAGTATGCATGGCAAAGAACAGGGTTATCTGTCTGCTAGAGATGTGACCTGAACAAGAGGGGCCTTCCTTGCTTCAACCTCTCACGTCACAGAAACATGCATGAACTTAACAGCTAGACTGAAGCGAAGAGACAGACACAGGCTGAAGCTGTTAGTCAAACTGTTCTGTCATTTAGCCCACAGCCACATTACATGCACCCTCATTTTCACAGCCTTGCACGTTTCCTTGCATCTCCTGTCCCATTTGGCTTTTCCAGTAAAATCAAAAGCCCTGTAATAAGATGGAGATGCTGCCAACTCTAGTCTTCCCTCTGGCTCTGACAAGCGGAGAGACAGGCAGGCTTTCAAACACAACATTTTCAGACACATGCACACACAATGACACAATGCAGATAAGCAAAAGCAGAAATATATTTGAGATGAAAAGAAAGCTAATATATTCAAAAACATGTCTTTTGCCATTTAGAGATCATTTTGCAGTGAAATAGTACAAGTTGTTTTTCTTAACTTATGTATCTAATTCTTTATTTAATTGTAATGGCCATTTGGCTGGAACAAATCTAAAAAATAAAATCTGTTCTTCAATTTTCTAGAAGAATTAAATTTTCATGCATGTTATTAAATGAATGCACATGTGTTTTTAGGTTTCACCACACTAACCATGAATTATGTATGCTTCACATAATTTGTAAATCACCATCAGATAATCCACTTAATATATGAGAGATGTGTGCTGGAGATAAAAAAAAAAATATGAAGTTATTATCACTGATGAAGTCAATTATGTAATTATGTCAATAAAAGACATTATCAAAACCCTTTACCAAAAGTATGCTGAGAAGGCTGAATACCAGCTTTGTCAGGCATACAAAATGCAACAGAAAGTGTCAGTTCAGTAGCCCAGCTGAGAAACCGTGTTCTTCTAATCTCATGTTGGAGCGATTGTAATGTGACAGTTTCAGTAAACACTTGGTCCTGTGGGGACATCTGTTGCTGCACGCAGCACGGACTCAGACAGGGTTTGGTTTAGCAGCCGGGTATTGTTACACGCGATCTAAGCACTGATAATCACACTTACAGAATATTCAGTCTGTCCAGGAATATTTTCAAGGCTGTGACAACAGCTCAGTCTGAATTGTCAAAACATGTCAAAAATTTTCACTGTAAACTAACAAAACAAATTTTTTGTTACTTACATGTGCACGGCACCCTAACATGTTTGGTTCCGATTATGTAGCTCTTATCTCATTGCATGTGCTTGCCTTTGTTTAAACTGCTGTATAAGTTTGGATGTGTGTGCGTGCTCGTGTCAAAAGTCGTTAAAGTTGCAGTCAAACTTGTGGAAAATTAACTCTAATGGGACTATGACGAGAGATGTGGAGACAGACTGCCAACTCGAAAATCATAGCAGTGCACATCAAACTGTCACAACTGATGGACAAGCTGTCACTGAAAGACAGCAATAAAAGAGATGGGAGAAAAAACAAAGTAATAAAAAAAAACAGAGCCACATAAAGACACAGGGCCATGATAGGAGATGGATCAAAGAAAGATCAGACGTCTAAAACAGTGTCCAGTTTCTTCTCTGAAACTTTCTCTTGAGGTTCCCTGGTGAGCGTGTGACAGTTTGATAGATCCAAACTTGTCAGAGAATGAACCGTTCAAGGACAGAACTTGGATGGATGGCTAGAGACAAAAACTTCATAATAGCTATCTAGAGAGAGAACTTCATAAAAACAGCACGGTCTGATTGATGGAATCTTCTCTGATGGGGGAGACAGTTTGGTTTTTTTTTTTGTTTGTTTTTTTCAAACAAGTAAATACGTTCTAACCCACATTTCCCTTTAGACAAACACCCAATTCCCTCCAACGAGCACCTCGAACAGCACTCGATATTTTATTCACTGCTAACAACTGTGACCTGAATATGTCGCTACCTATTCTCAGATTGCTACAATACTGGCCACTGAATGATGAGCTGCATTCTGAGGCACAAGCTGAAATCATACTATGGATGCTGCCACAACTGCTGCTCTAAGCAATTCTGCACTGCAGGAGAACAGTTTTCTTTTCATTAGTGTGCATACCGGTATCCTTATGAATTTTATATAAAGTTGGAAAAGTCAGTCGACATTCTGGGGACCCATTAGTCACCATCAGGCACTCCTCTCCTTTTAAAGTACTTCACTCATTTGGCTTCAAAGTTAAATTGTTGCACTTTGAGCACCTAAAATGTTGCATTGTGCAATAAGGAGCATATTTTTGTTTTGCTTATCTCAAAGGTTGTATTGTATTTTATGCTGTAGCAGTCAGTACAGAGGGTATGTTACCTCAAAGCAGAAAGATCTTTGATTTAAATCTTATCTTTGGCCAATTTATTGAAGTAGGGAGTCACACTGAATTCACAAAAGCTCCATCTCATGGTCCAGTTGACCCGAAGACTTCAAGCTGCCCTAGATGGGAGTTTCAGCTTTTCTCAGGACCGGTGATTTCCCTCATCTTAATCCTTTCACGAAATGCACACTAGAATTTGCTTCAGACCCTGTGACCCTAAACAGCAATTAGGGGTTCAAGTTTAAAAAAACAAACAAAAAAAAAAAACCTGCCCAGTGTAAAGTCAGGCGCTAATATCAGTATCCAGAAATATGTTAGAATTACAGGACATCATCTCTAAAGACTAAAGCATTACAGCCTACAAAATCCATCAAAAGTACAACTTTAAAATTGATGAATTGAAAAATGTTGAGAAGTGACAGAGTGTGAATATTGATGGGATCTGATGTCGGCTCAAGCAGTCCAGCTAGTGTTCTGTGAGTGTTTAAGTGTGATAGGGGGTCTATTGGATGACTATATTTAGTCACCCCCCAAAGCTGTGATGAGGTTTGAATCCCCAGTGCTTCGTTTTAAATGGACTCTTCTAAAAGAATTATCTGCTGTCACTGTGATTCTCTATGGACACTGGAGACGATATAAAACATTTTATCCCTCAAACACACACGAATGTGCACACACAACCGACAGGGTTGACACACACCACTTTATTTGTACACACACACACACACACACACACACACACACACATATAAAAAGACAACTTTTACCTTTTCTCACTAATATATGACTAGAACATAAATGCACTCGTAAAAAAACAAAATCAGGGTTGTTGCTACTGAAAAACATAATTGCAATGGAAAATAAAAAGCCACTTGAAACTCTCAGTAGCTCTTTATGAGATGAAAATTGTTCTGGTATCTTGTATTGATGCACTGAGTTAGCAATATCTGCTCAGGATGATATAAACTAAGACATGCCGTTCTTATTGTGCCACATACACAACTCAGCAGTCTTACTCCAATTTTCTCAACCACCACTGCACTGTTGCGATAAACATTAAATCAGTCTCTTCTGTTTTGTGTTGTTTGTTATGACACTTTCTCTCAGCTCACATCCAGCTTTCCAAGACCTCTGACACCTCACAAATAGAATTTTACTGAGAAGCTGAGTGGGTGAGCTTGGGAGAAAGACCCAGAGACAGAAAGAGAGAAAGAAAGAGAGACAGTATAGAAGGAAGACACAGTGGAGAATGAAGAACTGGGTGAGGAGAGATAAACCAGAAAGCAGGGAAATAAGGAAGAGAGAAAAAGAAATGTGAGGAAGCAGGATGAAAAACTCACAACAAAGAGAACAAATAGCTGATGTTGTGCTTACATTTCCGTCTCTCCATTTATCAACCCCTGGCAGTCTCCCACAGTGATTAACTTTGTTCTCTAATGCTTTGTAGTTCTTCTTGTCAAAGCATTTCTTTTTCACATTTAGGGCAAAAAACAAAACAAAAAAACATTTTAAAAAAAAACAAGGTGATTTTGACGTTGTTTTCTGTTGCTGTCTGCCCCAAGCTGGCGACCTTGGCTTTGAAAATTATGCAGCTGAAAATCTTTGGGAAGTAAACAAGAGAGACTAACAGAGGTAGGGAATAGAGCACAGATGTCGGGACACGACAGAGGTGCTGAATTTGGCTTCGGGAAACAAAAAACATTGACATGCTAAAATGCAGCAAGCACGGAGTTGATATTGTATAATTGGGAAAGACTGTTTCACACGAATTCACATCCGCTTTGGTGCAACAAAATATATTTCTCTACCAACAATAATCACCCCAGTCTAAACCAAGGCACGCATTCTCACACAGACATTCTCAAACAGAGCAAATGTAACAGACTCTTTAGGAGAGTGAGGAGATCTGTACAAAGACTTACTATAGAATACAGTAGCAGGTCGGTGCAATGCAGGGGACAGCAAATGAAAGAGGCTGAAGGATTAAAAATACAGAGAACTGAACACACAGTTACATGCACACAAGAAACCATGTTTAGGAGAAATCAGGTTAAGGCAGGGAACGCTGAATGACTTTACATCCTCAGCAATAACCAGGTTACGGTAAAACCTGTGTTTACACGCAATGGGTCAGTAATCACATTTATCCCACTGCTGTTACATAACTCTACCCACCACGATTTTGAACAGAGGCTCAGATATTTTGACTGGATTAGTGATGTAAAATATCACTACATATACAGTACACTGCAGCATGAAAGGCTTTTCCATTCACAACTGATGGCACAACTAATGGGTTTCTCTTAATCCTTTACCCCTTCAGGAAAGCATGTCTGTTGTTTTCATGATGATCAGAAATTACATTACAGCAAGAAGCCAACAACAACCAGCTCTCCTGAGTCCTTTAAAACACTGAATGAGAGACAGAAAAATACAAAGATAGCCACCAATGAGTAAGGAGGGAACACAGTAGGCTATAAACAGAGACTCACCTCTATGTGTTCTCTTACATTAAGTCTCACAAAGCATTTAAATTGCTCTAGCCATTTCTGATGATATCAGCACTCTTAGTTCTACCGAAATATTAATTTTTCAGCCATGACCTTCCACTGATACCTTACTCTTCTCTGTAGCTATGATTTATTTAACAGTGCAGGGCACGTTGTAAAATCCCAGGACAAACCATCACATACATGCCAAACATGCTTAACTGACCCTCAGACTTTAGACCAGTAACAACTTATCTAGTTCAAACCAATCATCAATGGTAAGTTTCAAAGTCGTTCTGAGTTACTCTAAGTTCATGCAGAGCTGCATAAAAAGAGTCAAGCTGTGTGCTTTGCTACTCTACGTTATGAAACTGGCATTCATGTACTTTCTTGTGCAGTATGTAAATTTATTCTAAGTTCAACTTTCCTATTTTTGTTAGTACATCTCTAATTTATATATATATGACACTTGGAAAAATGCAAATGTCATATACAACCAAAACAGCTCATTATCTACCAACACACACACGCGCGCGCACACACACACACATACTCTAAAACTCCTATTGCACATATTTCCATCTAGGGGTCAATTAAAAAGTTGCTGAAAGTTAAAAAATTCAACACATATGTTCCAAGAGTTACAGTGCAGCAAACAAAACTGCACAAAAGTTTACATACACACACACACACTTAAAAACATGTCACCTAACATAAAAGAGCAAGACTGTGAGAAACACATTCAAAATTATCAGAATATTTAGGCTGACCTAATACCATAAATCACTACCTGGGTAGAAGGGTTATTAGAAAAAACAATCAAAGATTGAAGGTGTTCTGATGGGTATATAACAACAAGAGTCACGATAATGGTCACCATGCTGGCCTTGTTGGGCAGACAGGGGTTTTGATATGTAAATTGACATTATAATTTTAAATGTCGCCCCAGGAATAGGATATGGAAATTTTTGACTATAACAAGAATTTTGCATCACAGATGCTCACAAGCACTAAAGCAAAGCAACACTGAAGACCTTGGAAGGAGTTAGGGGGAAATGGGCTGGTTAAATATTCCAGGTCTGATGAGAAAAGTGGAAACAGGTGAGCAGGTAATCAGGTCAGGTCATGTGATTGGAACTAAAGGGAGAGGGGTTACTGCAGGGCAGGAAGAAGTGAGTCAGACTCGGTGAGATGACTGAGACAGTTGAAAAAGTCACAGGGCATCTGATAAGTAAGTAAGTAAGTAAGTAAAGAATGGCAAAGAGGAGGGAAAGTGGCTAAAAATGGGCCAGAGAGCCATAATATGACTACATAAATGTTGGTTTTGCTTTGATATCCACTGTGTGCACATCTGGCTGATGGAACACTGAACACAGATTTTATGCTCAATACAAAAATATAACATGACTCTCACAAACTTTTCTGACTATTTAACAACAGCAACATTCTAAACCACATAAAAAACAACCTTGCAGAAGACGGCACATTGCCAAATTTTGAATAAATTCAGCTGTAGTGCATTCTTCATCCTGCCTCCCGCACCCGCCTTTCAGCTCTGTACTTTTCTGTGTGTGTGTGTGTGTGTGTGTGTGTGTGTTAGAAATGTTCCAGTACCATTTTTTAATTCCCGATACCGATACTCACATTTGGTTAACAGCAGCTACCAAGTACTGATCCAATACCAGCCTAAAAAATAACAATTACTTTTTAACGTGAGATATAATTGTAATTTACTTCAATAAAAAGATTTAAATAGAACACTGTAGTGCAACAGCAACTTAAAAACTAATGTCTAGGACAATCTAATGCCTTACACTGCACTAAGTTATCGAAGCTAACTGGGCTGGGTACCATTTAGTGAATAATAAATCACATGTGCCAGACTACAGTACTTGCCAATACTGATACCAGCATTTTCTGTGGTATCAGTGGCATTTCCTGGTACTGGTATCAGTATAGAAACAACTCCAGTGTGTGTAGCCCACGCCGCCCCCACCCCCCCGCCAGTACAGTCATCTTTTAGAAAGTTTTAGAAAGACTTGGAAACACAGCACACTGTTCCGAAAACATCCAGACAAAATTTGAATGTTTGGATTGCAATGCGTTGGGAGCACAACTAGGAAGCTACAGAATGACATAAAACCTCAAAACAAATCCCCCCAGAAATGCACCTGCTGTTAAAAAACAATGAGAATGAAAAAGAGACAATGACATCAATCTAGAAGCATAAAAAGAAATTCCAAGAAGTCTTCTCAGACAACCATTGAATAAACCACAGTAAACAATGTTTATTCATGAGCACAGGCAAACAAACAGATCAACACATATCGACTAAGCCTTCATTAGGGTCTAACAAACAACTTCTTCACCAGCCTAAGTAAAGAGCACCTGTAGGAGAATGAAAGAGCCAACGGATCCACGCAGCGCTTCCTCCTTCTCTTTTAAAGACGTACAGAAATGAAAAAACAATTTCATTCCACTATGGGTCTTCAAATTAGTGTAATTACTCATCTATCAGATGATGTAACTCAAACTTTGTGCAAAGTTCTACTTTTGAGTAAATCCGTTTTTAAAGTGGGTTATTTTTTTTTTCGCCTTCGACAGTGCAGGT
>JAPXVT010000024.1:23271491-23284015 GCA_029823135.1 Acanthurus reversus
TAACATTACTAAATATTTCTTTGAAACTTACTGCTCTCAGTGGTGTAGTATCAAAAACTGTCCTTTCCAACAGCAGACAAAGACCAAGAGTGGGGAAAAGGTGGTGTCAGTGTTGACAAATAAATTAGGTAAAAGATTAAAAGACATTCAAATAACCTCATCCATATTTACTACACATTGACACTCAAAGACAGTTTGCTCAATGAAGACAGACGTGGTAAAGTGAACTGAGATGGCAAGTTTAAGATGGTTAATTGGCAGATTATAGCAGGAGTAAAAAGAATCCCTGAGTCAAGGAAACTCAGCGTATAGATTTCAAAGTATTTCTGATGCTGCACTATATCGCTGTAATTACAAACCAAATTTTCTCTTTGCAGCATATACTTCCAAGTTTAGGAGAACTTGTCCAAGTTTTTTCATCTAAACTACTTCCTGGTTTTATCTGTGACAGCATTTGAACATCCTTTTAAGTGATCGCCGGTAAAGTACATGATAAATCATAACCATATTTTTATTAATGTAAGAGACTGAGGAGGAAATTACTTTGATACTTGCAGAACAGACTTTCCCTCTGTTACTGTACAAATAAGCAGGAATAAAATGTTCTTTAGAGATCCCAACACCATGTACAGTGTGAAAGAAAAAAAATAAGTTAGTAACAAATAGAACAACCTTCAGATACTCAGGGACAACAACAAAAAAAAGCCCCAAAAGAATGAGCAAAAGTGGATCAGAGGCTTAATGAAGAGAAAAACAGAGATGTGAATTTTATTTCAATTGTAGGTCAGCAGACGGTTAAAGAGCCTGCGGTGAAGACAGTGGATGTGTGGGCAGGAGGGGCTTGCAGGGGGAGAAAGGCTGAGGCAGTCGAGTAAAAGAAAAACAAGTGAAAAGCAAAAGAGGGTGAGAGCATTAGAGGCCAGAGGGCCGTCCCCAGCCAGAGAGGTTCTAATGATGCTGTCTTAAGAACAGATCCCATTTCAAGAAGTACTGGTTGTACTTGAGTGTACTCTGAAGTAAGACATGTCTTAAGGGGTTACTGGTTTGGAAATATTAGGTAAACATCACTGTTAGATGCAGAACAGTGTCATAAAAATGGGAGCATACAGCATAAAACTGCATTGTTTTAATATAAAATTCAGTAGAAGGTTTAAAGATGAAATGCTTTAAGTAGAAATTCAGAGATCTTCTGAGAGACTTACAGATATGTTGAGGGTATGTCTTGAAAAACGGCTGTTCTAGTTTGAAATAACAACAGAAATCTAAAGAACAGATATAGTCTGAGGTAGCGAATACACAGTAATGACTCTGACTCCCACCAACGGATTACAACAATGTACAGGAAACAGACTGTTTGATAAAGATCAAGACACACCACACATCAAACCGCAAAACATTTCCCAGGACTCACCTACAGTAGCTAACACTTAACCCCTTTAATCTGAATGCTGTAAGTACCACAGTGAATGTGTTATCAGCACAAAAATGCAGCCATAATCAATATGCTACCTCCTTGCTACCAGTCCCCATGGAACACATTGCTGTAAATAATAATGAAGTATTTATTCGACCTGCTTTAGAATACACAGTTGAAAGCTATCATAAAGCTGTTAATTACGTCACGTTGGAGGCGGCTCAGAGACAAGCACTTGCAGATTAAGTAAGAGCTATACCTAAGAGCCATCCATCGACTCAGAATAACGTCCTGCTTGAACATGGCATCGCTAGCAAATGCAGCGGTGGCTCGGCTGTCTCTCTGTTCTGAATCTGAATGTCCTGCTCATGGAAAGTGGTCAAATTTTTATTGTGTAATGATGCTGTTTGTCATATCTGGATTGTGTCTTTCAAAGATGATTAAATGCAAATTACAATTTTCAGACATGAAACAGTGCAAAACAAACAAGCAGGACTCTGCAGTTAATCAAATCACAATACGGCCCACTGCAATTTTTTTAAATGCTGGGAGGTACAATAGCTGTAAAAAGGAGAAATGTGTTTTTCAAAATATCATTTTTACTAGTGCTGCAGAGTTGTCCCGATCCTGCAAAAATCACACCATAATCATATTAATGTCTTTCAATCAGAATTAAACTGGAATCAGTACAACTAATCGCAATTTGATATCTTTTTTTTTTTTTTAATCATGCTGCCCGACAAACAAGCATTTCCCCAAAGTAGGACCTGCAGTAACACAATAGGACCTATAACATTCTTATCACGTTTTAGCCTCTGAAAGGACCGCACAACCCATTCAAGCCCCCTACTGTTCGTGTCTGTCTAACATATTTATAATACCTAATGTTGTTTACACTGCATGTAGTGTCTGCATAAATCATTTCCCAGTATAGCTTTTTAGCCTCAGGATCTGTGTTGTTGCAATCTACTGTGCGCTGATCTGCACGGAAGCACATGGAGGTAGTTTGACTGCAGTGAACATGTGTAGCTATATTCAGTATGGTCCACTCATCAGGAGCGCACATAGCTTTTATAACCTGGAAGATAGGGGACAAAACTTCAATTAAAAAAAGAACATTTTCCATCACCTTTCCTATCTACATGTGCACAAGCACACATTATGTGCCTATGGGTGGAGAGATTTGTCTTTTATGTGCACATTCTATATGTGTGATGGTACTTCACTCAGTGTAACATTTACAATAGGCCGAAACACCTCCATGGAGTATTTTAACAAGTGTGGTGCTGTCTCTTCAAATGCACAAGATGCATTTCTGTCCAGTTTGCTCAACAACTAACAGTTTTCTGATATAGAATAGCAGTGCATGTGAAGCCAAAGTACAAACATATACAGGTGCATTCTTGCTCTAAAATCTCTAAATTACTTTTAAATTCAGAGGCGTTGAAGGAAACAAACAAACAAAAAAAAGAGTGTGAATGAGTTTCAAAATATAGAGTTGCACTTTGGCTGCAGTGGGTCATTTAATAAGGGTTACAGCTGTCATGGGAGAATGTGAGTCAGGTCATTCCAGATGTGACAAACCACAGTTGGTTTAGCTGAATCTGATGTGTGGTGCAACACGTTACATTAACAGGACAGAAAGAGGCTGTGCCTAATAAAGCATCTATTAAGCTCCCATCTTCTCTCTGTTTTCTGATTTAAGAAGTTGAATCACAATTTGTTCACGTTAATGTTAGTGACTGACTACAGTAATCTAATAATGTAGGCATTGTGAGCAGTGGTAGATTTTAATTATTAATGCAGGCAAGAACAAAAGTGGTCAGTTCGTCTGTATTCTCACACCGGAGAGGGTTTTGCAGACCATATGCAAATGTGTGTGCTTAATGATCTACCCCACTTAATTTCTTATTTTTTTTCTCTCAGACTCTACAGGAAGACAAGGTTGAAAGCTACAATCCAGATGGGAAAGCCGGCAGCTTTGTGACATGTTGCCAAGTGTGTCAGACAATCAAACAAACAGCACATTACTATTCCACGACAGTGATAATCAAAGTGTTTAACACCTCTCAGTTCTGAAGCATGTTTTTGTAATCACTGGCAGCATATTAAACATCGAGGGGGAGGTAGAAACAAAGGAGAGAGAGAAGTGATGGAGGAGGGTAGGAAAGGGAAGCAGGGGTAA
The DNA here is from genome assembly GCA_029823135.1 of Acanthurus reversus. Classification (NCBI taxonomy): domain Eukaryota; kingdom Metazoa; phylum Chordata; class Actinopteri; order Acanthuriformes; family Acanthuridae; genus Acanthurus; species Acanthurus reversus. Next base: position 23,275,091 of record JAPXVT010000024.1, read on the forward strand.
TAATAAAGGTGCGGAGAGTACAACTAAAGACAAAAGAATGAGGTACAGGCAACAGATAGAGACAATAAAGAGAAAATAGACCAGCTGCGAGGATGAAGAATAGAAGTGAGGCTGTGAAAGAGTAAGACGGAATGAAATAGTGTAGAGAAAATTTAAAGAAAATAAAGGCTTGTATTAGAACTGTGGAAATTAGCCTGGCATCATGATGGTAGGAAATGAAACCGAACAACTATTTAACAGGTGCAAAAGCACAAGCACACACACATAAACAACATGGATTTACAGTCAAATACCAAATGTGGCCACAGAACAAGTAAAGCTAAACAAAAGCACGTACAGATTAGACACAGCAGTGCAACACATCTGGAGCTACATATGTTTAATCTGAATTCCAACTAAGTAGTTTTTATTCATACCACTAATGTTGTCTTTGCTCTGTTAGCATGTGTTTGTAGTCCTCTGTGTAGCAGGTGGTGGGCATCAGCTGTGCCTCACACACGAGTGTTGCAGCGACTGCATACAGTGTTTACTCAGGGAAGCCACTGGCAAAATATTTGACATCTGCTGTTTTTTCACAACAGTGATATTTTGGATTCTCCATATTCTATCACCAGTAAGAAATTATTGTTCACAGTAGGTTTTAAAAAATAACTTAAGCAAGGAAACAAAAGCTCTACTGTTGTCAACAGATATAAGTTCTAAAAAGGAATAATACTGAAAAAAAAAACTCAAATGCAATGAAAATGTGAAATTTTGCATGTCAATTTTAATGTAAAAAATTTGGTTTTGCATTACAGAGCCTCCATTCTCCATCGTACAAAAGACAGCTTGCATACACCAGTTAACTGTTACACATGGCACACTAAGTATTGCAATGTTTTATTTTCATTAAACAGTGCAAAGGGTTCATCTTATTATGCATTCCTCTTTCTTCAACAGGGATTACTTGTCTTTTTCACTGTGAATGCAAAACAAAAACTTTCATTTTAAAGCACCTTTTTAAAATTAAAGAGTCTGATGAATCAGTATTGAAATTCTCTATGACAGATACACAGTTCAAGAATCATTTCTTCACTCTTTGCATTTCAGCTTAGTTTGTCGTGGGAGTGTTAGCAGCAAAGGTGAGACCTGCTTGTAGCCCGTATATCACTTACTGCATTACTTAGTTTCTTCAACATACGAGTCGTGGTGTGATCAAGAAAAGCTTTCAAATATTGAGACCCAGAGGTCATGCAGTATGATGCCAATGATAAGAAAATATATTAAAAGTTATATAATGTATATAAATATCCATGAACTCATATTTGAAAAGTTGTGGTACGACCAAGTTCAAGGCCAGCCATCTATATACTTTACAGTTCAATGAATCATTTATGAATGAATAAAGCAAAGCAAAACTATAAGGATGACTTCTCATAAAAAAGTGCTGTGTGTGGCAGTGTGCATATTGTTTTGAGACTGTGTGGGTATTTCTCGTGTGCATTTCATTTGTGTGTGTATGTCAGTGTGTGTAAGTATACATTCTGTATGTGTGTGTGTGTGTGTGTGCGTACAGTGGAACAAACATGCCAATGCCATGCTTTATGTGTTTTACAGTTCTGTGCAAAGCAGCCTGCCCATGATTGGTTGTAGAGGAAATAATTCAAAGGAGAGAGAGGTGCTGCCAGCAAATTAAGCTGGCATTCACACACACAGGACTCGCAAACAAGCACTTTGAGATGCATGCAAGTTCAGGCAGTATGAACACTGCTCCATGCATGAACACACTTAACACATGCATACTTGAGATGATAATACATATACTGTACAGTACAGACACAAAAACATACTGCACACTCAGGGCAACCTCTGCCCCAGTGAGACAGATTGCAGATTCCTGGCAGATAAAAAAAGCATTTGTGTCGACAGAGACACCAAACAAACCCATGAACAGGAAAGAGGGAGGGATGAAAGGGTAGCAGTAAATATTCTCTTTTGCAAGCATGCAGGAAGCACAGAATAGATAAACACCATACCAGAACTCTGACACCCCCATACATACTGTACATACAGCAAAAGCCACAGAATTGTGCAACATGCACAAACACACAAAACTGAGAGTAAAGCTGGTTCTTAGTGTATGACAAGAAAATTCCACTTTCCTTTGAAGTTTCTCTCATCATTAGCATGATTACATACTGGAGACCAAATGCACACGAAGCATTCTTCCCCAAAAAGACTTGCTGCATACAAATGATATTAGTCTGAGTTCCACTGTTTGTTCAACATATTTATATTTTGCTCGTCTCTGAATAATAATTGCCCAATAGTGTGATTAATTCCTAAGTATGAGGCAGTATGACTGGCAAGATCCCGCTCTGGTTTTTAAGATATCACTATACACATATCTCAAATAAAGAATGCAACCACTGTTTTTCAGGTTTTATTCTAGGGGTGGGTATCACCACTGACAATCTCCAATGATTTGATTTGGATTAGTAAGGTCCCAATTCAGTTCTGATATCCATTCAGCTCGATTCAATTCAATATTGTTTTGTTAGAGCTATTTCAGTCACAATACAAATTTCGCTGGGATATGAAAGATACCTGTCCTATAACAGGTCTCTATAGTGGCCACTGTTGTATGAAGAGCAACCTTCCAGTCACTGCACAGCCTAACAGGTGGCATTTTTTTGCTCAAACAAAACACTGTCCAGAAAATTTAAAAATGTTTTTATTTACACACTTTGCTAATGGTACAAAGTTAGAGCGAAAGCATGGTCTTACTTTTTTTCATATTTTGGTTAAGTGTGTGTGTGTGTGTGTCTCTTTGTTTGCATGTGCTCATGATCTATATGCATGCTTCTGTGCTCACTGGTTCAAGTCAATCTCCACAAAAAAACAAGTTGAAACAACAAAGGTTCCTGTCCTCATATGACATTAAGCATGTGTGACTGCATGTGTGGAGTGGATAAACACAAACGCACAATACAATCATCCGGGAACAAGGGCTTGTGTTGTACAAGTCCTTCCCTGGCCATCTGGTCTGTTCTACCTGCATCACTGACTGCTGTGGTGAGATGAAGCACCTTCGGCGGGGCTGGGCTGTCTCTCCTCGCCTACATCAGCAGTCAACCTCAGACAAGCAATCATACTTTTCTCACAGCTACCTGTCAGTCCATCTCAGCTTCAGAAACACACACACACATATATTCTCTGTTTCCCTGTGTCTCTGTGGCCTGGTTAAGGGTTCTGCCTCAGTGACCAAGTACAGGCGCCAGAGCTGCTGTCTGTCTCTTACCTTCACAAGGGGACGCACAACAGTCTCAAGTATCACACAACTGTAAACACACCAGACACAACTTGCACCTCTGTAAATCATTCACACACTCTCTCTCACACACACACACAGAGCAGTGTTTATGTGCACAGGTCAGGTGCTAAACCTTTCCAGTTAAAGAAAGCAGGAAGCAGTACACCTTTTAACACTCACAGACACATAGACACACACAACTTAAAATATCTGAAGCATTTAATACACACTGCAGTCCTCGCCCCTCTGAATCAGTGCATAGCTGCGGATTAAAATACACATGTGCACGCGCACACACAACCAGAAGTTGACAGTTCAAAAGAGGAAGCAGTGTTGACAGCTGTGAAACTCGTAGACAAAACCACGCAGGAACAGCCATTCACACACCCTGAGATGTTTAGAAATCCCTCTCCATGGAAAAGACAAGAATAGCACCATAATGAAAGAAAAACCGGGCCATGCCAGGACAAATCTCCCTCTCTCTTTCTCACCCTTTTTTCCTCACCCCACAAATAATGGAAACCTCCCATTCAGTCTTTCAACTCCTAAATGACAGAAAGCCTTCTCTTTCAAACACTGTCGCAAAGGGACAGAGTCCCACATTCATAAAGACACATGCACACACTGCATAGATTTGATTATATATGGCTGATCCACCCTCAGCACCTTAACTGACCCGTGTGTTGCAAAGGACACCACATCTGTCCCTTTTATCTAAATGCCCTGAGTCTTAGACGGCTTACTTCATTCAGAGGAATATTTCAATAAATACGTGTTTTCAGACACAAAGTTTACAAAATTTTCATTGAAGTGTTCCTTAAATTTAACTTTTCATTTGATTTTATGTAATCAGTAATGTATTCCATCCACTACTTGTTTATTGTGCATCGAAAAAGGAAACTGTTTTTGCAGTTCCGAACACAAACAGTTTGGGGTCTTACTTTTAAATGCGTAAAATCTCTGTTATCTACAATTAGCTGTCATTTCTGTTAGCATAGACTTTGTGGGTCGAAATGTAAATCCTAAACAACAGCACCAAAGAGCTGTCAGAAATCGATCTTGGTGGACCTCAATCATTAGTCCAGTGTCACACTCATACGCATAATTCTGCAACCACATATGCCGGTTTTTGAAAGGCAAATCTGGACAAACTAAATAACTGCAAACAGCAATTAATTTCATATACTTAATTATTACACACATATATGTTATTTATCTGCCTGTTGTTTCACTTCTGCAGAGCTTCAAGCCTCAAATGTATTGGTCCTTGAGTAAAGTCTATGGGAGGTAGGACATCTGCTAGACCTCCAAAATCGGATTTTGTTTTCTCTACATTTCAGTATTGTTTTCTGTATTCCTACATTGTCACATTAAGGAAGTCCAATGCCTGAGAAATGTCACACAGGTGCCTAAAACAATGAGTTTGTAGTAATGGATGTGATTCATCAATAATTCACCAAATTCTTGGCAGTTATTTGACAAAAAATCTTGCAAAGTACAAAAAAAAAATTCAGCGATAAATTATTTTTATATGAAAGGTTTCCTAATATATCTATTCACACTGTGTCCTGCACAGATTTCACAGAGAACCTGCAATATAAATGAAGTTTAATGAGTCTTTTACTATGACTTCCTGTATAATATGGACTACATGCCTCATCATATTATTGCTGGCCATTAGGGCTGACCAAAAGCTTCGAAACTTCAATTGTTACCTTGGCAATAAACGGCAAAATCAATTTGATAGTGTTTTTTCCTTCAGTTAAGAGAGATGTGCAGTGACTAACTCGGATCACAGGGCAGCAGTAAGATGTAGTCCAGAGTTATAGTCAACAAAACATGAGTTGTAAATGCTAGAACAAGAAAAATGTTTCTGTAGTGAAAGACAAATACCACAGTGCATGTGTTTGTTCATGTTTGTTCATGCAGTTGTTTAGTAAACTGTCAAGCAATGAAACATGATGCTCCGGATATTATTTGTTTGAATAAGTTACAGCTAAGTCCCAACATTTTTTGGTGCCGGACCCGGTACAGAAAACCATTATCAGAATAGCCAATAGCTGTGGCTAGTTTACCAGCTAACCAAGAACCCAAACACTGGAAGAAAGACAAACATTTACAAAACTGAAACGAAGACGTAACATTAGTTAGAGAAACGTCTGACACAAAGTTGCTGCGGGCAAATGAAGACAAACTATGTAAGGACACCCTGAGTTGACAGCCCTTACAGAGCTGCTGAGAGCTGTTGTTCTGTATTGTTTATATATTGTTATGTATTTGGAATGTGTCGGTATCTACATCGAGCACTCTGTACTTAGCATCTTTAAAAACGATTAAAAAACTTTAAATCACAAAAAAGAGAGCTGCTGTCTAGGTCATCGGCTTTGGAAAAGAATTTGGAGATAATGTTACTGAAGGAAATTGAAGAGGAGATACTGATGGACGCGCTGAAGACAGTCATCATAAAGACGAAGGATTATTATAACCTCTGGAGAGCCCTGGCAAGTAGGATGACCGACTGAAAGCAAGGGACAGCGATGCGAGTATATATTCAAACAGAACTCAGTGACACCAGTTGATTTTGTCGGGTGAATGTGTCCGAAAAAACCCCCAAAAGTTCCTCTCTCTCTTCATCCAGGTGTTCATTCTTTTAATTTCTACTTTGCTGTGTTCATGCCAGTAGCAATAAAAAAAAGAAACATGACCACAGAGGTATCTGTAATATGCAGCTATATTACATAAAGACATTTTGTCAAAGGTAGCAATCTACTAATTACAATAATCCATTCCATTAGCATGTAAACAACTATGATTGATTTTAATCCCGAAGCTCAGATGAGGTATTAGGACACATAAGTGCAGCCAAGACTGTCATACACACTTTATCTCAGTGATTGGTATCAGAGTGGTGCATGAGAGACAGGTTTTGTGAGAATGATAAGTGTGCCAATGTCCAATACATAATATGAACCGCGGGTGAACCACACTATTTGCTGGCCTATTTCTCTCATCTGTGATGCATGGTGAGCCAGTGGATGCACTCTGACACACTGCGTGGCTAAAAACCAGTGCATCTCCACTGTGAGGACTTAATCTGGCTGCATAAATCACAGTGACTTTCTGAGTGTAACTAAGCAAGAACACACACAACAACACATACACACTCTCACCCTCTCTGAGTCTGTATCACTCTCTTTGTAACCCACACATGCAGAATCCATACAAGCCCCCCTCTTAAAAAAAAGGACCATTGCCATGCAGCACACGATGCAGCGAGGGCCAAGAGGCAAGCAGACTCCCCCCTTCCTTTTGCATGCTGATCAGAGAGAGCAAGAGAGAAAGTATGTGTGCGTGTCAGAAAGAGAGAGAGAGAGAGAGAGAGAGGAAGATGGGTGAGGCCATGTTGCCAGCTCACCAGCAGCTCAATCACATTTAATGCCTGGACAGTGCAAGATGGAAACGTCTGCTGGTCACTGCAGTTAATATCCCAAAATAAAGGCGACTGTGTGAGGGGATGGCACAGGTTTGCAGTGTCTTGTAGATAACTAAAATGGTAGACACTGCTGACACAAAGTCTGCCTTTGTTTCCACTGCTTTTTCTCTGTCTTTTAATTTCTCTCTTCCATCTTTCCTCCCTTTGATATACATCTCTCTTCCCTTGTCTATCTCTCTCTCCTCATTCCATCTTTAGCAGCAACAAAGAGATTAAAGAGGGATTACTTCTGACATGTCAATGTGATGCTCCTGCTGGGTATAGTGCTTTTTTTTTTTCTTTCTCATGCAGTCCTAAGTCAATATGATGCACACACACCGGCACAGGTCGGAATTGTAGGAGTTGCAGAGAAAATGGAGTGAAAAAAGGTGAACTGGTCTTCATGGATATGAACTATTTCAGCTTGCCAATGCAAAACTCTAACATGTAGAAAGCACTTAATTGATACTGCCACTGGTACTTCCTTGCAACAATAGCACCTTCTGTGGGAAAACAGTGATAGCAAAGCATAATACTCTTTCCTGTACTTGATTCCATTGTATCCATACCCTGGTTTATCTGCTGTATTCCAAGGTCTGCTGAAGAGGCGAGGATAAGGGGTAATGAATAAGGGGTGGAGTGAGAGAGAGAGAGAAGCAGGGAATGTGAGACGAGGAGTATTGTTTTTTGGGGTGATAATCTTTTGTTGTGATTCAAAGTACTTGTAGCTAGCAGGGAAATGAACTATTGATTAGAAATAAGGTTGAGAGAAGAGAGAGACAGAGAGAAAAACACAATGACTGAAATCACACTAGCAACCAACCGCCCACACTGATCCTCAAAGACACTCACACAGAGAATGCATGCTCAAATGCTTTTTATGCAGGGGGAACATAACCCATAATGCACTACTTAAAAGGAGCTGTAACTAACCGGGAACAAATTCAGCCAACAAATAAGCTATCCACAGCATTCACTGTCTCTTCTACTAATTGGAAACCACTCACTGGCCTGGTTTTCACTACAGGGTCAAAGGGGAATAGCTAGATTTTCTCATTATCTATGTCACAACATTTGCTTCCTCACATATATCTGGCATTTGTATGGATTATGTTGCGAACTGGAGGTGATTGGAGAGCCTCTTCTTGTGTAAATCCCATGTCTGTAGGGACTAATTGACTGTTCTGATACACCTCAATATAAATATCCATCTTTATGATTACGGTTCCCTTTATGTTTATCTGTTTGTCTATTTTTATATACAAACAATGAATACGATCAATGACTGTGTCTGAATGTATTTGTTATTGAGTATAAAATCTGTACATGTTGAATCTTGGCCACTAATGAACTGCTTACTGTTATTCTGCTGCAGACTTAAGGCAGAGCCTCAGATAAATATATCAAAGGTATTCTAGCTCACTCTATAACAAATGTGCTAGCCAACTTCATCAGAGAGGATTAATTTTTATTTATTTATTTATTTATTTTAAAGGCAGAATTTTTCAGAAAGATTCAGAGGCTACTACACAAAGAGGAAGCCATCTATTGACCAAGAATTCAAAATCAAGCTTTAATGAGCCAGTGTATCTGGAAATTCAAGTAATCTTACATTAATTAATCTCACTTTATTGGCAAGGAGTTTAAGCCATGAGCCTAAAACCAGTGAGAAACCACAACTGAAATCTACAATATACCACAGTCCTGGTTAGGTTACATAAAAAGAGTCAAGCCCATTCGCTTTACACAGAGAACCTTGACCCAGATTCAGTAGCGAGAACATCACTGAAGTACGCCTACATAGCTGAAGAGCAATGTCTATGTCTTGGTAAGCCAAACAATGTCTCCTAACCAAGAGGCTTTAATGACACTGCTGACAATCAAAAGACACATACAGTCAGTGAGCAGCAAAAGTTAGGGTGTCTTTCCGGGAAACACTTGCAAAACATGTGGCTGCTGCTGGGATCAAACCATCCAGACACAGGGTGAGCTGTCGAACCAGCGGATTACGCTGCCACCCCCCACAGTGCTACAATCTCAGCGCAACTCTTTATGTAGGGTGAGGCTTGTGCACTGCTGTAACTTTGTAACTACTCAATTATCCATCCTACTGTACAGGGGCTATAAAAATTTATGTAGAACCTACAAGTTTAAATATCCT
>JAPXVT010000024.1:23292950-23315431 GCA_029823135.1 Acanthurus reversus
CACTCCGCACTCTGTATGCGGGGACTCGCGGCAGCCCCAGCACGCTCGGTGGCTGGTGAAGAGGAGGTATGCCGCGTCCTTGCGTGTGTGTGTGTGTGTGTGTGAGAGAGAGAGAGAGAAGGAGAGAGAGAGAGGGGAAAAAAGAGAAAGAGGCAGCAACTATGAGCAGCAGCAGTTGCCAGCTAGGGCGCGCATCCACTGTCTGGAATTACCTTGGAGAAAGAGAGAGACGACTTGTGCCTATCAGGGCGGGCGGGGGGTGCAGAGGGGTGTCTAACTGAGAGACACATGAAGAGAAGGCTAATCTGCCAATCTTGGCTTGGCCATGGGCACTTCAGGCAGCCATCGACCCGATGTCTACTTTCACCTCAACAAGAGTTGCTGATGGGGCTGCCAGTTATGTCCATCTTTACACTGCATTTGTGGGATTTAAGGCCATTCCTTTATCACTGGACCTCTAATCAATCCATTTACTCACATCAAAGTAGGAGGCCTGTAGGATGCTGTCATTTCTGTTTCTTTTCTGTATCCATAGATCGCTCCATCCCATACAAACACTTTTTTCCCCGCCACTTTCTTTTCATCCTTTGTCCATCTATTCTATCCACCCCCATTATCATCCATTTATCCATCCCTGACTCCCTGAAGGACTAGAGTCTCCAGGGTTCCTCTTAATCTGCCAGAGACCTTGGATTAGGGATTAGGATTGTTGGGAGCCTCAGGCTACCATTGGCCTGACTGTTGTGTACGCATTCAAGGAATGGGAGATTAAACTGACAGTGATACCGATGCTGTGAAAGCTGCTCTCACTCCTCCTATTTGACACTATTGATTTATTTTAAATGTCTATACAACCGCTAACACTGAAGGGAAACATCTTTTGTACGGCAAGTGTGCCATATTTGAAAAGCAGAGATAAGAAAAAAGCAGAGGTAATATGTTATTGAATAAAAATGCTAAGGAAGACAAAATAAGCTAAAATATTTGTGCCTCAGTATGCACTATGTATCAAAATGAAATATTTACAAAATGAAGTTGGGATTTCAGCAATATCGAAGAAAATATTGACTTTAAACACTGACAGAAACTATGCTATTTTCCACTTTTGGGTCTTTTTCTACTCAAAAGAGACAAACAAGTGACAAGCCTACGTCTTTGTGCTCACATTGATTTGAATGCACAGTCTAACCCAGTGTAAAGTCTTTCTAGACCTTTTGATTAATATGGATGAGTTTTACACATTTCATTCACATGGCACCCATACAAATGTACATCCTCCCTCTGTAAATTTATGCCACTCTAGGACATTCATACCCAAACTCTTGCATACAAATCAGTGTAATCATAAACTTTAATTTACTTCCTGGCAGAAATACAACTTGGTAAAGAAATCATTTAGAGATTTGCATAATTTGGTATGACTAATTCATAAAAAGCAACAAGAGAGGGCTTGACCTTCTGTTAAATTCATCAGAGTTTGGTGTCATGAAATAATCCTTAGGAAACTGTATTCTCCTGTTTGTTGTGACACCTCTAGTAAAGGAAAACCTTGAACTTAATATTTCAATATTTAACATGCTGGAAAATGTTTGGACACTATTGAGAAAAAAAAAACAAGGAAGTGCATCCTTGAGCAGCACTCAAACGACTGCATCCCTGCACAACCTGACTCATGCATTACTTTAACTATTCACCTATTTGATCTTGCACCAGATGTGCAGCGGACACCCAGACCTCAATGTCCATCTAACAGAATGTGCTGGCTGAAGATTGATTTTCCTTCATTGTAATACCTATTAGTGGTGTACTGGGAGCCGAGGATGGTGTGAAAACTGTTAAGTAAGTGTGTGCTGCGACCCTGCAGTGAATACATGTACTCATATGGTATTTGGCAGGCTTATACAGTGCATGCGTGGGTGTTATTGCTGTTGGTGTACAACATCCAATCTCCAAAAGTCATTTTAGGTCACATTGGGATGTGTATATTTTACATGAGATAAATCCTCAAATTTACTTAGAATGAAAAAAGAAAAAAAATCAAGTTTTTACATCATGGCAACGACATTGCCTACAGGATACGCCAATACCTTCGATTATAAATCTCCGTATTTGCCTCCTTATGGAGTTTCTTTTTTACTTTCACTGCAGGATCTCATAAGAATATTATCTTGTTTCCACGACAAGACCTAACACCTAATCCTTAGAAACTCTATGTCTTGTACCTAATACCGTCTCGGTAGTACAAGTTTTACACTGTGTTAATGCCTTACAGCAATGTTGTACTTTTACAGAGCTTTTTTATGGTCTGGTATACTCTGTTCCCCGGGTACACATTGTCACTACCCCACAGACTTTTTTCTCAGCTCTCACAGTTAATAACTGTAAAGAAATTCAAAAGGCAAACTTATTTTATGAGAAGAACCACAATGGATAGAAAATGAAATGGAGTGTGTGTGTATACAGCACATATACCCAGTCAAAAAGGATAGTGTCTCACTTTGTGTCCGTCATGCAACATTAAGCTTTATGTCATTAATGTGTCATCCTTGTTCATTAAAACTGCTAATTGGAAGAGTTGTGTGGTAAAATAGAACATGAGCTCCTTGGATTTGAGAAAGAAAAAACAAAGACGAGAATGACAGCAGATGAGTATAATTGCCATAAGGAAATAGTGTTAAAAAACAAGTAATAAAGCTTGTGTCCCTTGAAATGAAAAGAAAGTGACATTAAGACCAAATATGTCAGATCATTCTTTACAGCATTGTTTAATTTTTTTTTAATTTGCAAGTAATTGTTATTTTTGGTGTTTACTTTGTCTCACCAACAGGCACACACTGCATGTGTCCCAAGGACTTTACAAAGTTATTAAAAGCGTTTCTTCATGATTCTAACAATCGTAGAGCCGTTTTTATGCTTTGAAAACTGCACTTCTAATATCTGCTGTCACCCTTTTTTCCTCTGTTGGCACTGTTGCTACCATCTCTGGTGCATCACTGCAGCCAAATGTTGTACTCAACAGAAATGTATGTCACAAAACTCCCCTGACTGACTTTGTTGCATGCTGGTAGAACATGCAACTCAAACAATACACAGAACTTGTTCAGTAAATTTTGCTCAGCATTTTTGTAGTATAATTGTGTAAAGCTTAGCTGATTGACAAATACCTACTTGATTGATTAACCACTTGATTAACAATATAACTGATTAGATTTGTATGTAATTCATGAATTTCTCACAAATGGAGCACCAACAGAAATATGTTAAGAGTATTTTTTCTGGAGACGTTGCTGCCTCTTCTTTAACACTTGAGTACTGCATGTGCACAACTGGACCTCTAAGGGATCACCAACTATTTACGTAGTTTTGAGTGTCAAATCGTACTGACGTCCTTTAATGTTAAATGTACCTTACCCAAAAAATGTGTACTGGTTTGCAGGTCTGGTAAGATGAAAAGCATTTTAAATGTCTGTGAGCTCCTCCTTTGTTCTTAAATGGCTGCTGCCCTTTATTGTGTAAGCCCACAAAATAGTCACCTTGAAGTGTTGAGGGTCGTGTCAGTGTGTGTGAGATTTTATCTGGGTGCTACACAGGATATAAGCAAAAGCCTTTGAAACCTAAAGGTGCACATACACACTGGTAAAGAAAAAGCATAAAGCCATGAATGTGTGTGTCAGAGAGAAAAAAAAAAAAGAGTAATTCAGGTGAGAGCTGGGTGGCTTGTTAGTATGCATGCCTACTGCTGTCACTGGCTCTCAAGGACATTGTCTTGAGGGGGATTGTAGTAGATGGGGGTCTGCATGTGGATATTCATGTGGACATGGAAGTGAGTGGTGCTGTGAGTGAGTTAATGTCAGATGTTTCACACATTGTACGAAGCAACTCTGCAGCTCTTTGTGGTGCCACGAAGCCATTAAGTGAGAGGGCAGTAAAAGCTAACATTACTGTGTCTGAAGCAAAACCTACTATCATGAGTGTGTGTGTGTCTCTGTGTCTGTTTGTGTACATGTATGTGTATTAGCTTGTGTGTGCTTTCAAACAAAGACCAGACAGCAATTATTAAGCCTGAGTACCGTCAGACACTTTCAAATGGCCACTAACAACCCACAGAGATGATTTATTCTCACACAGAAAACAAACAGAACAACAATCAGCACAAGCCAATATTGTATCCATTAACCACACCAGCATTTTTTGTTCGTTTGATTTAGCCAAGGCTGACATGTGCCAAAAAGCTTGTTCGTTGTTGACTTCCATCTCCTCTTCTTTAGTGTGGTGATGCAAATAAGGTTCCTGTTGCACACCAGTGAGTGTTGCACAATTACGTGCATGTAGCAGGTGCAAGCAATAACTTAATAAAGCATTTAAGTATACTACTCGATGGTCATCAGCACCTGAGTTACACACATTTTTGTTATAGCTGGCTCAAGCGCATGTGCTGTTTACTGACTCCTCAGCAAAAGCAACACCATATCAGAATCTGCAAGGAGCTCTCTTAACAAGCTGACCCAGACTTAATGTGGAGGGAGAGCCTGACTGCAAATGAGGCACATCTCAGGTTGCTTACAGCTATTATTCTCTTTCAGACTCCTCGGAACTTCATAACAGTACTCAACGTTAACCGTCTCACCCTGGGCCACCTCGGGTCTGTCGACAGAGATCCTTGCAGACTCCAACATGATGCTTCTATCTGGGAGTCAGAAAATGGAAAATGCACATGTATCAGCCCTAACAAAAACTCATGTAACCCAGGTGCTGATGATGAGCAAGGGATGTAAATCCACATACTCACTCAGAGAAGCTAAAAATTGGCCAAAACAAACACACTGAGACATTAATCGACCTGGTACAGCTGTCGGGTCTGTCTTGCCCTTTACAGTCTGTTTAACGCACAGTTAAAAACTAAGATATTTTAAAAGGACAGGCATCAAAAAACTGGGACTGTCCCCAGAAAATGGGGATGTCTGGTCACCCTACTTCAACACAGGAAAGTATCACTTAACCAAAGGTTAGGCTATCTATCAGGACCCTTGTCACATTTATCAAAATTCAAAAAGGCGCGTCACCTTTCCACCTACACTTGGCTTTTAGCTGTTAATGGCTGCATCATATGACAGAGAAAGATGTGCTGTGGGGCATCACAGGCCACAATCTAATCCCAAGCAACAAGCCACTATCCCCCAAACTGAACATTATTTGCAGCCAAACGGCGGCATTAATATCATACATACACACAGCACACAAACACACCATTATCGACCCTCTCTGCACACACACAGCCTAAATCTAAACTTATCTTAAGTGAATAATTGATGCTCTCAAAGAGTTTTCCTTATCTATGAGAGGAGAGACAGAAGAAAGCAAGCAAGTGGAGACAGACAAGGAAAGACAGCAAAGGATGAGGTAAAAAGAGCATTGAAGAGAAAGGAGTTTTGGTCTTTACACTTTTAAACATATAGGGTTTGGGAATGTTTCTCAAGTGGCAAGACAAGGTCTGTGCTGTGTGGAGATACGAGATGTGATTAATACTTTGACCTGCATGTTTTCTGTGTCTATGTGTGTGCATCGAGTCTGGGGCATTTGCAATTAAAACAACTGGCCAGAATCTGGATTCCCCAGCATTTTGCTTGTCTTTAATTAGAAATTCACCTTTCTATCAAATGTCTGGACTGAAATGAGGTCCTCTGAAGTGAGCCATAAAATGAAATCCCTTTATTCCCCTTAACCCAGGAGATAAAGAATAAGAGTATGATGTGGAGAAGTGGGAGGGTTGGGGTGGGGGCTAGGATGGGATGAATAGTGGCAGACAAAGATTGAAAGATTGGGAAAACGTGTGAAAGATAGGGAGAAAGAGGTAGATTCTAGCCTGGGGCTTAAGTATTGAACTAACTCAGGATGCTGAGAGGAGGTTCTCAGGGGTAATTACACAGGACCACACCTTTTTTGGCTGCCTCTATTGCTCTCTCCCTTTTTCCCCATCTCCTTGTATATCTAATGTTTGAGACTGTCAAAAGCAATGAGGAAAAACATTATCCCATTATCATTATCCATGGCGAAAATGCAAGAGGACTTTTTACTTTAACATATAACATTTTCAGTACAAGTATGACAATGACAAGACTTTAAACTGGCCGACAGTAATTCTGTATTATCTCATTGCTGAATTTCCCTTTACTTTTTACAATGCTATGAAGACTCAGCAGTCTATTTATTCAGCAGTCAAGCTGCACAGTAAAAACAATATTATAAACACATTGATCAAAGGGTTAATGTTAGCTGTCAGTGGGCTCAAGAGTTTGAGGGAAACATTCTTAACTCTGTTTTGGGGTCAGAAAATAGTTATTTCAGCTCTTCACCAGAGAGTAAAGCATTTTGTGGAGCTGTCCTCATGTCATGGTGCTGAAATGCTCAATGAGGGTCCGGCTCAGCATTGGAGCTGTCCAGTAGGGTGGTGCTGAAACTAAACTCATGCAGATCTACTACAACGTTTCTAATGCTCAAAATATCCAACATTTCCAGTATAGTCTCTGGCGTCAGCATATACTATAAAGTTGTATATTGGTAGTACTACAGATCTAAGTTTACTATTCACATCATCACTATGCTTTAATCCCATTCTGGCCACTACCTCTTCATGCATCCCCTGTGCCTCATCCGTGCCTTTTCCCTTGGAGGTTTTGCCACATTAAAGGATGTCCAAAACCTGTTGGTGGGGAGTGCAAGTGGAAAATAAAATCCTCTTACTACAAGTGTGCATCAGTGCAGCCTTAACCTGCTCCACTACCCCTACACAAACGCTACCGCCACACACGCCAGGGAATGGCAATGCATTGAAAACCTTTTCATGACACAGTATTTCTATGGTGAACTTAGGCAAAACATGTACCACTGACACTGCACATGAACTCCTTGATTTATAGATGATAAAACTTATTCGATATCATAGGGTCACTGTTTTACACTTGAAACCTCATAAGGGGAACGCAATACTGTGTGACTGCAGGTGGAATGATCAAGTTATCAGTATCCATCAGAGCATGTGAGTGGAGCAGAGCGGGAGCGAAAAATTTTAGGTGGAGCTGTGAGCAGATTTTTTAACAGTCTGGAGCTGAATTGGAGCAGCACTGCTAAACTCCGCTTCAGTATCGTGTGTAGACCTGCCCAAGTGCGCGTGGCTTGCCTGCATGAGTGTGCACAACATGGTGTTTTGGGTTTTTTTTTCTTCTCTTCTAAATTACGATGATATCCTAAAATACAAAAGTCGGGTTTATGAGGCTATATGAGGACAACGACCGACTAGGAGGAGTGATGCGTCCCATGGCTGCTTGCAAGATGTGATGGAGATTCATTCGTTCACACTCTCTCTCTTTTTCTTTCTTTTCGTTTTTATGAGTGGAGCAATCTTGGAGCGGAGTAAAATCTGTGTGGAGCAGAGAGCAGGATGGAGCAGAGCAGTGTGCAGAGGTGTTGAGCGCTGGAGCACACGTTGTGGAGAGCTCCACGAGCTGTGAGCTGTGCTTTGTCCCGCTCGTGCTCCATTCACATGCTCTGGTATCCATTGTGACACTTGTTTCCAGCTTCATGTGCAAAAGAGACTGCAGGGACTTGAAGTAGCCTATGAATAATGGCATTTTATTTCCATGATGTTGTAGTGCCAAAATTTGCAGATGTAGCTGTGCCCGTCCTCTGTCACAATACAGATATAATGTGTTGGCTGCTCATCTCAAAACTGTTCTGTGATTGGCCAACCTCGAGTTGAGCTTGTGTAAGTTTTTATGCAGACTCTGAAGCCACTGGCATCTAGTTTGTATGTTTGGAGTTTGCTTATTTCTGTCTTTTTGTGTTTGTGTTGCATATCTATGTCTATTTACTGTGTTTTTGTTACATTATTTTTCTGTATTCATTGTCTTTTTTCAAGCGCTATGGACCTTTTGAGTGTTTGAGGAAAGTCGTTATTTTTATATTACGCTGGGGAATTTAAATACCATTTTACACACTGCACTAACAACATTATGTTAGCAAGGTTAGCTAATGTTAGTGCTTGAAAATGACTGGATGTCTTGGTTTTAGGATGTATGACTGACATTCACTGTATAGATACTCCTTCTCTGTATGCCATCATCTCTGCCATAAGCCTATTATTAGGCTCCAGCAGTTAGCAGCATGGGACATATCCAATATAGTGTTAAAACTGAGAAGTGTTCACTCTGCAGTATTGAAGAGTGGAACTTTTTTTTTTTTTATCAGACTCCAACAGCCCACAGCATTGGAACATTCCCTTGTGGATGCTGTTGAAGTCAGGAGTGCTACATTTCATCCATTTAAAGTGACTTACAACACCATAAGTGCATACATTTTACAAATGGTGCCCAGTGGGAATGAAAACACACTGAGCAGCATCAGTAGTTACTACCACATGAAGTTTGTATGCTCTCTGTCAAACCAAATGTCCATCAGGTACTGTCAAATCTGTTCAGTGCATATACACAATGTCAGATGTTTGACTACATACATTCAGCTTCAGTGAACCGTTCAGCGTCTATAAAGCTGTATAATGGAGAATTTGGCAAGAGGAAGCTTTTGTGATCATAAATCCCAGTAGCTTTCCAGAGGGGGTGAAAATTTTAAAATCTCAACATTTTGAAACACCACATAGGGAGCTGTGTTCACTCAATGGAGCTAAAATATGGTAATATAGGCCATTAACATGTTATATTTGGTTGATGATTTTATGCTAAGCAGTTTACTGTTCCATGAGCGTGAATCTCTTTTAGCTTGAATGACCCCAGTGGGACTGGAACCCCTAAACTACAAATTCTGTCCTGTAACCTTAAAGATAGTAGAGCTCTCTTCTGTTGTCATGCTAACATCTTCAATAAAAGGCAGCTTTTCCGGTTCTTGCTTCTTTAACTAGAGTGCTAAAACAAGAAATTAAATAATACATTCTAACTTAAACTGATAAATAAATACACACCAATCATACAAGAGTAAAGCACAGTACATGGGCTCACATATATCTGTTTTATACCAGGTCAAAGAAAATTCTAATTTTGGATTGAAATTGTAGATTTACTACTTTGAGCTTCTGAGGCTCAAGAATGATATGATTATGTTTAAAAAAGAAAAATCATTTAAAAATGATTAATATTTCTGGCATGTATGTCTTGCATAAGCAGAAAAATAAACAAAATTTGGAGATTTGTGGCTTTTAATTTCACTTTGAGCTCTGATGATTAGCATTAGACATTTGTCTTTTTGTAAAATAAATCTATAAATGTTCATTTTTTCAACAATAAAAAATATTTCATATATATTTTTGTTATTAAAAAATGTTTCTTTTGTGGCTTAGTATTCTATGATCTGTCCGTAGCATTAGTAAAATATACTTAATTCATTCTCATATCACATTTCAAAATTATATTATTACATGATAAAGAACAGTCAACCTTTATTATTATTAGCTGACACAAATACATACTGTACATATGTATTAATACAATTGTCTCCCCATTCTGCATACATACAAGTAAAATGTATTAAAATGGGGCTGGTAAAATGTAAACCACTGTAACTTACTGATAACTACTCAAACAATTTGGGCAGATCATGGCTTTTGATAAAGCTGATACTTGTGCTGCATGCATGCATAAACTACCTGAGTTCCACAAAGAAACTAATTTGTGTCTTAGCAAGTAAACAGACATGCTGTCAGATAAGCCATTTTCTCTATATACTCCTACACTCAGAGTCTGAAAAACCGCCCCCTGCTGCTCTATCATAGCTCTCTTTCATTTCTTGGTCTATTGTGTAATACTATCCAATCTTAGGCCCATTATTACATTAAAGCAGCTTACTGCACAGAAAGAACCTATCGAGAGAAAACATTCTTTATCTCAAATCTAAATACATGCTCCAATCAGAATACCCATGAAACTAACTGTAAAGATCATCCACATTTTATTATACATGCAAAACAATTCAGACACAACCTAGCTTTACCCTCTCTCCTATCATACCACATTATTTGACTTATTTGTTATGCTAACCCCCCGCAGTTTGCATTTTTCCACAGCCTGTCCTGTTGAATATGGAAAGCACCGTGGTCTCCTGGCACTGTGAAAGCCAAAAGATCAGCAGGCACAACATGATGTAGAATGATATTCAAATGTAGAAAAAACAGATGCAGGTCTTCATTCATGCGAGTATCACAAATTGACATTTGTTCCGTCATTGTGTTATGTAGACGTCTGGATGTACAGTATGTTGCTGTCTTACATGACTGAAAACATCGCTATCCGCCAGTAAAAAGCATTAGAGCCGCCCACTGTGGCTCGTGCAGGAGAACAGATTGCACTGGTCCATCCTGGTTAAAACACGGGATGAACTGAAGTGCAGCGCTGTCTTGCCTTACTATATGTCTTTGTATTCAAAATTTTTCAGTGGGTGTCCCACATGTATTACCTACAACCAAAACAAAGTTTGTTTACCTTGCGAATACATTCACTGATAGAATAATGCATTGCTCTTACAATGCAAATCGGTTTCATGTGTGGGGTTAAAGACTTCTATTCAACTGATTTTCCTGTGTCCACTCTATGCATTATGTTACTGATTATTAAACCTTTCAGAAATCCCCCCAAAAAACCCCTTTGGGCTCCAGAACATTTCTCAAAGGCTCTGTCAGCTGAAATGTGTACTGTTGAAATTTGGATCCTAATCTCACGTGCCAACGTTATTTAAGCTCATAGCTGTCCACTGTGTTTGTGTGCATGCGTGTGCATGTGTGTGCATGTGTGTGCGTGTGTGTGCGTGTGTGTGTGTGTAAAAAAGAAAATCACTTTGTAAAAGGTTACAATGCACAAGTTTTCCAAGTGTTTTCTCATCCTCCTGAAATCTCTCAAATAAGTTAGAATAAAAAGTCTGGGGTTTCTTGTTTAAACTTTCATAGATGCAAAAGGTTATTCACTGGGATTGGAGCTGAAACAGAGTGCGAACGTGCTGCATTTCCATGTAAAACAGAATCACAAAAACCTAATTTATGTCAACTTTACCACTTATGTAGTATGCTGTACATCACAACAGCAATACATAAGAGAAATTGCTTTAACGGTCAAGCACATGACTACAGGATTTCAATTAACTTTAATACAGGTATAAATATAAAGCAGAAAGACAGCTATGGTGGAAAAAGACTTATTTCCAAATTTTCAAATAAACTTACACAGCATACAAATTAGTATGTATTGATTTATTTTGGATACCCCGCTATTTCCCCTCTCTTTGCGTGTGCTCGCTCTTTGCTCCTAAAATGCCATTCCTTTCTGTTCACTGTAGTCACAGCTGGAAACTGTCCTCTGTGATGCTGATTAGATTAAAAAGTTTTAGAAACTAGCAGTATACAATTTCAACCTTCTAACAGTTAAATGTGTTGTTCAGTCTCTCTGCAGTGCTGAAAAACTTTTTTTTTTTGTCTGTATAATCCTGTCACAGCAGGAAACTGTTCAGCTAAGAGTGACAATGGAATCTGAAAGTTTGCTCCAGTTAAGAAGTCACAAAAACAACATGAAAAGACTTTCTGGCTTCCAAGGAATGAAGGACTAGGGTGAGCAAAAAACTTCAAGAGTAGGTAAAGGTGAAACAATGGGGGTTTTATTCACCCCAAAAAATGGAAGATGGGGAACAAACCAAGCAGTGACAAAAAATGTATATACATATATGTAACTTAACTGCTCATGAGCCTAAACATTAATCACTAAACAGAGCTGAACTTGGAATGGAGATGAATGTTCCTCTGACTGAGAGACACACACACACTGACTGCTCTCCTAACTGCAGGATCTTATAAACTATGCTGACCAGTCCATGGTGAAGTGCAGGGGAGAGTGGACTGTCCTCCTCTGAGCAGGGTGTGGTTCAGATGAGGTGGTTTTTAAAGAACACCCCTCTGGATTGCAGAATAGCAAAGTCCAATTTTCCAGCCTATTCTATAAAAGCTGCTGTGATGCAGCAGCTCAGTCTTTCGCCTGATTTGCCAGAATGATGGTCGGCTGCAGGACACTGTAGGTTATCAAGTTAATATTTGGAAGAAACTCTAAATTTAATTAAATTGTGTGAGCTCAATTTAGAAGTAAAAAATATGCAAACAAAATGTCTTTTACTTACAAAAGAACTGGAAAACAGCACTTTAATGTGCTTTGTTAGCTGGTTGAGTGGGAAGCAGCTGTAGCAGCCACAAAAGGCAACACTAAATTTAAGTGATACAGTATGGCGGTCCCAGAAACATCAGAGCATATTGTGGCAGCCATTACAACATGCTTTATTTGTTCATCAAAATATGACTTAAAGTTCTTTGAGTCATTATTAAAGGGTCATGGTGTCCCTAATGTTGAGTTATTTACACACTGAATGTATAATAATTCATCAGTTAATTTAATTATAACCTCAGGTACTCTTTTCTATTGTTAACGTACAGCGGCTTATATGAATCTATTATAAGATTTGCCCTTCCTGCAACTTCTAAATTGTTACTCTAAGGGTTTTATGAAGACCCAAGCTTATGATCAGCACTCAACACCAAATCCTAAAAATTCCAAGCTTGCCTGAGGCACCACCTCCACAGTAGCTAGCACTGATTCTTTGTCATCAGAAACTCGACCGTGGATGGAATAGGATGAAACTTGCTATAATTTTGAAAATCTAAAAAAGAAAAAAATAACATATAGTAAAATCCTAGCTTTAACTGACTGATTGATTTAATTTCCTTGGACCATAGCCTACCTAGTGTGTGTGTGACCCTGAGATCCATGTAGCTATGTCAAATACAGGAGCCCTTTTTTCTCTGCAGCTCTTTGCAACAACCTTGTCTTATAACCATCATGAAATCAACTAATGGCCCCTCCGGTCAGCGTAGACGGACAGAAGTAGAGTAGGATTTCGAGAGGTGGTAGATGGGGAAAGCAAGATGAGAGAAAAATGAGGGATATGAAACAGGGGAGGGACAGAAAGAGACAGGGAGAGATGGAGAATGGATGGAGGGGGTGCAGGACTGTGTGGCTGAGCAACATGAAAGTGAAAGTGGGCCACAGCTGGGCTAAAGCTGGGGCAGCCTGCTATTAACAGAGCGCAACAGCGTTGCGTAGGGACTGTAAAGTGCGCTTCAATCTGTTGTCCAGGTCTTTGCGAACCTGTGTTCTTCATACCCTACATTGCACACGTCTTCGTTTGCTTAGACAACACCTTTGATCTCATCTATAGAGACATTTCCTTCCCTCTCATCATTTTTAACACAGAATAACTTGGACATGTCATTTCACATGAAAATTTAATTTGGTATTTTATAGTAAACACTCAATCTAAAATTATTTGAGATTTGCCTCCCTGTTATTCCACTTCACATCTATTGATTTCCAACATTCTCTAAACAAATATCCAATTACCTTGTTAGTAGCTTTTTGCTTTGAAGAAGCTTTAAATTTTACATTTACAACGTGATCATGGAGGTTATTACAATGGATTTTATTGTTAAGAGTCTTCAATTTGAGTGAAAAGTGAAGTGAAACAGTCCTGATTTGTTTTGGACATTTTGTGTCTTTATTACATAGCGCCGTCAAAGAGATAAGAAACATCGTCTGTGCACCAAACATGACACGGTGGGTTACAGTGTTGAACGTGCTCATTTTTTTGCGAACGGTGAGCTGGACGCACCCTCTGCAGCTGTCGAGCATAACAGTGAGCGCTGTCGACTCTCATGGGAGTTCTTGACGCTCCTGGGATAGTAAACTTCACCTTGGCAACACTGACACGCGCTGTGTTGCACCATGTTTACCGTTTTACATCACCAGCATGGCCGGATGGCCAGTGAAGGCAAGTCAGATGCAGCTACCGGGACTTCATATTAATATATTTTTTAAAAGAAATGTAAAATGTAAAAGTAATGTGCCAGCTCACTTGGAGGTATATGAATGTATTTTCAATTTCTGAACTGCAGCATAATAACTTCATGCAGGCTCAATAAAATGTCCATTGCATCTACAGTATACCCACAGTGCATCTCTTTTTTCACTTTGTGCATAAAAGGACACATTGTTTAAGTACTAAAACATACAGGCCTACTCACATTGTTTTATTTTTGGCTTTTAAAAGTAATCTTTGATTCTGCAGTGGGCTGTAGTAAAGATTGGTCACTTGGGATAAAAAGAGGGAGGTTCTATTGAAAAATAATAGCTCCGAGCAGCTCATTTATAATAAGTGATCGTGAACTAGTTCATTTTTGGGACTGTGAACTTAGTTCAAAATTGTAAATTATTAACTGTGAACTTGAACTACTTCATTTTCATCTGTGTGACCTAAACTTTGAGCTAGCTCTTGCAAAGTGTGAACTTCCACAACACAGGAGGTTTAGAGTCAATGTTGTTTAGGGAGAAACAAGAACATCAATTGCACACATTATTGGAGGAATGGGCAACTATAGACTGGAACAATTTTTCATTATAAATGGCTGTTACTGAACATAGTGATGAGACAGTGACTAGTGGGACAATATGTAGCTGTACAAAACTGAACATAAAGTATGTCCAGAAGCCAAGCAAGTTACATTTAAAATGAAACACATCTTGAGTTCTTGAAACAACCTGTTCTTTTAGGATTGCAACAATCAATTTGGGATGAAAATTTTATAAATCAAGGGTTTGTATGCTTGTTTGTGTATAGATGTGAATTGATGGTACTCCACTATTCTACTTGATACTTGTATTAACTCATGTGATGTTGAAATGATGCCTGAATGCCACTAATAAAAACGTCGTGTTTTGGGAGAGTTTTCTCTTTTTTATTTTTATTATTTATTTATTTTGACAAAACAGAACTTATTACTACACTGACATTTGAATGATAATTTCCTGTGAGAAACATGTTACTTCATTTGAAGACTATTTTTAAAAGTGCAGAAGACTGAAGCTCAATGTCAGCAAAACTAATGAGCTGCTGATGAACTATGATGCTTTAAATGTGGATGCTGCCACAAATTACCTACAAATTCTAAAGAAGCAGAAGGTTTGCACACATTTTGTAATATCCTTGATAAACAGACTGAAAGTGCAACAATTTATGTAACATCTGTTAATTACATGTGAATTCACTGTGCAACATTTTAAGAGCAAATTATACATTTCATCATTTAGCATTAAGGAACAGAAAGTAGTGAGACATGAAAAAATAGTATACTGAGAATATCAAAGTGTAGAATTATGACTATCTGCTGGCTTTACAGAACTGTGATGTTAACTGACATCAATTCTGTCTTACGTCTTCCAGCTTGATTTGCAATACATTGTGCAGGATGGCATTTAAGATGAGGATGAGAGAGATTTTTAACAAAAACACAGCATCAGTCCAACTCCAGAGTATCTGAGCACACTAACAACAGCTATTGTTTTAAAGCAAATGGCAGCTAAATTACAGGCTGACCCAACTGCAGTCACTACCAAACCAGGCAGCATCTGAATTAAGACACATTCAATACAACCAGATCTGATGACAAATATTATTAACATGATGTACAATTCTCAGGACCATGAAAGTAACAGGTCCTCCTTCTAAAGTCCCCCATGAGACAGCACGGTGGCTTGCTGGTTAACACTGTTGCCTCACAGCAAGAAAGTTCTGGGTTCCAATCCAGGTCCACTCGTCTAACATCAAAAGGGTCCCGGGTTAAGTACCTGGTTGGGATAGGACCTTTCTGTGTGGAGTTTGCATGTTCTCCCTGTGTCCACCTGAGTTTCCTCCCTCCATCAAAACATGCATGTTAGGCACATTAGGTTAAGTTGGCCCAATGTGGCGGTGCACTCAGTCGCAACAGTTCTTCAAAGCTGAATTACTGGATTAAAAATTGCTGAGTGTTGTATTTAAATGACTTTAAAACTGTACTCCTCTCTGCTCTGAAAAGGCTGCACATGAATTAGGTGCCATTTCTTTTGCATTCCAGAATTTTTTCTTTTTTTTTAATTCCTCTCTCTGTAATATTCATTTGTCTATGTTTCAAGACATCAAGCATTACGGTTTTAAGCCGATAACAGAGTCACTTGTCAATGATCTTTTTTGGGGAAAAAAGGGAGTAGTAATTATGGTTTTTAAGCACCTGATTCATGTTGCCACAGCGCAGGTATCAAGGGATAAATTAGGCTGCGCAGTCTGGGTTTGTGGAGGTACTGGGATAATGTTACTTGAGAAAGACTATTGTCAAACTGTGAAAACTGTGACAATGATCCTGGTGTTATAATAAAGAGCTCTCGAGATGCATAAACACCTCACTTAAACTAACAATCCTGCACAACCTCATATAAAAATCAAATGCAGCTGGTTTTTGTATTCACTTCCATGTCAACCTTTTTGCTATATATTTTTTTCTAGTCCTGTGTTAAACTGCATTATACTAAATGGTTTTTAATTTGTTTTAATGTTATAAAATATATATATTTTTAAATATGATTGCGTTTCTTAAAATATCTATTACAACTACAGAATTAGTTTTTTTAAACAGTACACCTGAAATCATGGCTGATTACACTGTACGAATGTCTTAGTAAAACAGTTAAATAGGTGACAACTTCTGGCCACTGTTCATTATAGCCTAAATCCTGTTTTTTGTTTGTTTTTTTGTAAACCTTCAAAAGGGAATAATACTTAGAAATTCTTGACTTGTCATGTGAAAGCAAAACTGATGAAAATTTGTGTGGTAACAACATATAAATTCAGTTCTTAGTAGCTGATTCTCCTTAAGGATTTTGCGTAACCCTTCGGAAATTGTCCAAGAACATGTAGGAATAAGTTGCCAATCTGCTTTACTCTCTCTGTCGCACTGCTGTCTCTCATATAATGGTTTCTCTTATTTCTCCGACAAAGAAACAATTCTTTATCTTTGTTACGTATAACTTTATGTAGCCGTCTAATGATTAATCAGTGTTCATTCCTGATCTGCTCATATTTAATTCCACTATATCTGGCAATTAGTCTTATCTAAATGTGAAGGCACAGTGGGATGTCTGTCTTTTTTGGGTCATGTCAAGAGTTTTCATCTTTCTTTTGCACTTGCAGAGCAAAAGTAGCTGTTGACTCAGGGATTTTGTGAGGATCTTTTATGAATCTGTAATGTGGATGCCTGTTGAATTGTCTCAACATGTATGATATGGTGTGCAGTAACTGGTAATACTTTCAGCCAACAGTAGAGGACTCTGTTCCTGCTATGTGTCTGACTTATATTCTTGGTTCTGGTCATGAACACTATCAAAACTTGTGTTGATGTATGGAGATGAACAGGGAGGCAACTCTTCTGTAAAGTCTGAAGAACGATCCTTGTAGCTTTCACCTCAACACAACTGTTAGGTTGTTTTTATTTTTCTGTTCAGGGTAAGCTGAAAAATATCTGTTGGAAACTAATAACCTAATTACCATCCTGCTTTTAAAAAATGGATGATTACAGAAACATACCGCAGACATTTGTGGAAACACTTTATAGTCAAAAACAGCAAAAAGTCAGTTCTCTCGTCACAAGAGTTGTAAAAAGAGACTTTGTGATGTCATAAATCTTTGGCCTGTGTGTGGACAAAGATAAACATAGCTGACTAAAAGGGAGCAAATGGCTCTAAAGAGAGCAGCAAGTGTGAAACTGCTTCAAAACCAATATGAAGCCTACGTCAAAGTATTGAGCCCTTCATCCTTTCCTGGGTTTGCAAGGATTACAGACATCTGTCTCTAAAGACCAGCAATTTTCAACTTTGAGTTTCCAAGACTACAAGCAAACGTTGCTGGCACTGTATGATCTCACAGAGTCAAGTTGAAGTTTATCAGTGTCAATCCAGACTCATGATATACGAATTAAGGAATTCATTGAAAATCTATTAAGTGATTTTTCTGGCCAAATGAAAGTTGTCATTATACTGACATGTATGATTCAATGAAAAACCCGCTGTCCTTACTTAGAGACTATTTTCACCAAGTCATCTGATCAAATGTGAAATAAGGTCACAACAGCAGTTTATGGAGAACATTATGATGTCACAGTAAAGTTGACATTCGACCTCTTGGATATAAAATTTCACCACTTATTTTTTAAAATCCCATTAGACATTTGTTTGGACATGCTTCGTGTAATTTTTCTGTTTCTATTTTCCTGCTCTTTCTTTCCTCTTCTTTTGTTACTGCATTCATGAGAATTGGACAGATGGACAAACAGGATGTAAACCACAAAACTTTCTGCCTCTGGCCACAGACGTTGCTGGAGCAGAGAAATAAAAATCATGTACATGATTCTTAACATTTAAAGAACATTTTCATTTGCAAATTGGCCACAAAAGGAAAGGGGAGAAATTCGCTGATGTAGTAGTGTGAGGTCGTGGTCAAATTAAGGAGACAATACTACAGATTTACAACCCAGTTTTATAAAACCTTTTCAAACAGATTACCCATAAGAACAGTGTGCTTTAAATAAAGAGGAAAATAGCAAAAGTGTCTGTTTAGATCCTAGTTTAGATACTAGGAGTATCTTCTTTTTTTTTTGACCACATACTACAATAGTTATTTGCTTAAGTTATATTTCAGCACTCAATAAAACTAGATCAATCCAGCGTACCATGAGGACATTTAATTACTCAACCGTTGAGATATTTCAGACAAAGGGAAACAATTCAGAAACTAATTCAGTAAATAGTTACAGAATAAAGATTTACAGTTTCAAAGAAATTAAGGTTTTAGAGAAAATCTTCAGGAAGCTGGATAAGTGAGGCAGCTTATGGAGGTAGCTTTGGAGAAGATGGGCGTGCTTGATTTTAGTGAACTGATACCGTAGCAAGTTGAAAGTTTTCATAACAGATGGTTGTATGAATGTGTTATTTCAAAGAGTAGGGACTAAATACATGGACAGCTTTCCTTCTGTTTTGAGGCAAGACTGCAATGCTTCTTACATTAAAACAAAGCATGTGAGGAGAAGTAAATTTAGAACTGAAATGTAACTGGTGCATTTTTTTTTTTCCGCAACAAAAGATTATGTGTTTTTTCAATTTTTTGATTCTTGCAAGTCTCCTGTTGTCATACTGACATGCATTCTTTCCATGTTCGCATCAACAAAAGAGCAATAATAAAACAGTCACCAAAATTTTTATCATCCCAGCTGCCAGTGTTGCGGTAGCCAGACAGGCAACCCACATAGTTCCTCTGCCATCTGTTAGCATAACAATGTTGCAAATATCATGACACAGACATTTTACTGCTAGATATTACAAAAAACATGGATATCATAAAACATATGTGGAGTGTCCTTTACACAACACTGTACCACTTTTAACCTAATGCGTGTTTTCACCTTCCTTCACTTCAATGTCAAGGCCAACTATACACTTCTGATTTATTGCCCCTCCTGTGAGTATGCTTAAACAAAAAAATACCATGTAGGAAACACATTACTTAGTGATGTATCATTTTAATTTTGCAAATTTGCAAGCAGTGACAATATTCTGGAAAAAGGCTTACTTTGTGTCCAGTTATCTTTGTGTGCATGAATGTGTTTTGAGGTGACCTCTACTATGACTTTCACTTTAACATGTAAGGCAAGACCCTTGAGGAAGAATGTGTGTGTGTGTGTGTGTGTGTGTGTGTGTGTGTGTGTGGCTGGCATCTGTGCGTGCATGCGTGCACATGCGTGCGTGTGCGTGCATGCGTGCGTGTGCATTTCTACAAAGTTTGGCCATGTTACACAAATCCATGCAGAAGTTATGTGCCTTTTTGTTACAGGCCACCCCCGCTCCCATCCCCCTTTGTTGCCAAATGGCCTGAACAGTTCATCATCTGTTCTTTGGCTCATGACCAACCTTTTCACTATATCTTGCACAAAAATGTTAATCCATTTGGAAGTTATGCACCTTTTTGCAATAGGCTACTTCTCCGATATTGTCGGCCGATATCGGCATATTACGGATATATCAGTATCGGCATATTTGTTCTCCGACAAGTGCCAAGATTTAAACAGCTTTTTAAGGCTGAAAAAAATACTTGGACTGGTGATTTAAAATGGTGTATTCACGTAATTTGTCCAGCAGAGGGCGATCCCTTATTTAAGTGGTAAAAAGTGAAATGTTTACTGTTTGGCGCAATGATTTTTGGAGCAAAGTTTATTAGATAGTCTGCCTCCATTTGATAACCACATTCAAAATATTAAACACAATATCAGCAGATATATTGGAATTTTCTTGCTCCCTAATATCGTTATTGGCGTCAGTCCCAAAAATCCCTTATCGGTTGGTCCTACTTCACACAAACACTTAACCTCCATGCCAAATTTCAGCCCTCTAGGCAGAAAACTGTGTGAGAATAAGAGTGGGGATTTT
This sequence comes from Acanthurus reversus, assembly GCA_029823135.1. Classification (NCBI taxonomy): domain Eukaryota; kingdom Metazoa; phylum Chordata; class Actinopteri; order Acanthuriformes; family Acanthuridae; genus Acanthurus; species Acanthurus reversus. Next base: position 23,313,323 of record JAPXVT010000024.1, read on the forward strand.
TTTGTGGACCGACCAACATACAGATAAAGCGACCTATAGAGCTGCTGGTTGCAGCTAATAAAAAAGTTCCACACAACTACACACTTACTTTGCCATGTGTGCATCTCTCCAACCTCCTCCTGTTCATCCTGCAATTTCAAGTCAAGAGGATCAACTGCCCATCCACCCCATTGCAGAAACGGATATTGAATTTGGAGATTGCTTGATAAAAGCTGACCTCATACTATGCAGCAAGTGTAGTGGAGGGGACAACAGTTCAGCATTATGGTGAGAGAATCCTTTTTAAGTATGATTATGCTACTGTAAAAACTAAACTGATCAATACTGTAGTGCGTTTACACTAAAGACAACTGAATGAAACTGCTAATAAGAAAATGGGTGTGAGCAAATATCCTTAAGTGACAGACAAAAGCTAAGTTAATCTAGCCCATACGCACAGGCTTTTAAATGGCACAAACCATATCCACAGAGGTATCATTCACCCTTTGAGATAAGCATGTCGTATTTTACGTCTGAGGTTATCAAGGCTGATACAAATAAATTTGTAACAGAGAAGGTCTCCTACAGTGAGTAACCACTTACTGTACCCTTGGGGCAGTAAAGAAGAAAAATATTTTAAATGTCTTGTCCCGGTGCATCAGCAGCCAAGGAGGTGTATTTTGTGAATTTGAGGTCTCAGATGTGATCTCCATCTCTTTCCTAACCTTTCCTTTTTGTCCATACATTCAAACTCCAATTTCTATGAGGAAAAAAAAGAAAAAAATTAACTCTCCTTGAGCCTCTCGGATATTGGGGTTGCTCTATTTAAAATTTCACTCCAACAGTATTTAGCATGCTATTACTTCAAGGGCATACACATTAAGGATAGCAACTTACTTTGGAAGTACTTCATACATCAGAGGTTGTCTCTCACAGGAGTTGACTTTCCACCAGCATGCAGGAAACACACTCAATCATAGTCACAAATGTAATTGTCTGACGAAGGGGAAGGAACCTACTTCCCATTTAACTTGTTTCTATGCTTTCTGTCTCCTTATTGTCTTGGTGTGATTAATGAGGCTTTCTCACAATCACTCAGGTGACTGGAGGGAGGATGTGTGCATCTATATGGCTATAATCCCCTCCCAAGCACTGATTCTCTACAGCAATAACAAGTACAGTAAGATGGAAAAAAAACTGTGATAGAAGAAAAATGTGAGGTGGAAAAGGATAAACTGCATTTCCATTAGAGATCCCGCCGATACCCAAACTTGTGTATCGGCCGATACTGAGTGCTGATCAGTGCATAAAATATTTTTGTTTTTCACAGCTGCATATTACTAACCCTGTATGGATGTGATATGATAACCAAGGTCCGAAATAAAGAAACTCCACATGAGGGGAGCTTTTCCGTTTGCTGAGTACATTTCAGAGGGTTATCCGTCACATGGCGGGTAAATTCTTTTACCAAAATAATCATGTAATTGAATTAAGTTTTCGCTCTGGTGTAGCTGCAGCTTCTTTCTCCTCTGCTGTATGCACGTCGGGAGCATCGCAGCGGCAGGGTCACACTGACACACACATTAACTAATGCACACACTCACACAGGAACGCTAGTCACCAAGCCCCACTGTTTACTGCGGGGCATCAGCTACCCTGCTGCAACGTGTCTGCTGCTAGCTAGCATTAAATACTCACCTTTGCTCGGCCTGTCGCTTGCTTCCTGTCAATCATCTTGTTTCTGAGGCTAATCTTGTCATGATAATCAGTTTTTACGACCCTCTAGGCCTGGGCAATACAGCTGATAAACTGATCAGATGTAGCATGATAACTACTATTCAAAGATTTTTCCTAGGATTTAGAAAGGGGCACCACCTTCCTTATTAATTTGGCTATCATTCATTAATTCGGGAGTAAATTAATGAATGTTATGTAATTATGAAATATAGCCGAATAAAGTATCAGTCATAAAAAATTATCAGTCTATATCTAATGTCATGAATCCTTTTCGATTAAGGGATCTAATTTCCTTTATAGCCAAAAGAGACACAAAACAACCACTGACTCAGAGCTATTTACAATTTATTTACAGATTAACGAGTGAAATGGCAAATAATGGCATGAGTAAAT
>JAPXVT010000024.1:23544426-23558414 GCA_029823135.1 Acanthurus reversus
TAGAGGTTCACATTTGCAAACATCAGCTCTGACGTGTCAAAACATTTTCTTCTCATCTTACTTTCAGCTGCAGCTGTGAATATTCTATTCCCTGACTGATTCAAAGTTCTGTTTATGTGCAGAGTGTCCTGTATGACCCTGCATGACTCAGCCAGAGTGTTTGTTTCAGTGCAGGTGCAGCACGACAAACAACATTCACTAAAGTATCAAAGATATTACAAAGATATGACAGTATATCACTGTATAAAGCACTTCAAACCCACAGTACTTCCTGGATGACTACGGATTCTGGGAATGTTCAGGACACCTGATACATCTTCCACCAATTTAAAGACACAATGCACACAAAATCAAGAGGAACAAATAGTGTCATTAAATATTAAGCACCACGGTGCTCGTGTCAACACAGAGCAGCAGATTGAGTTTCGCACAAGTTCTGTCTCGACTTGTTGAACCCCATCATCACCAGAGAGTTCATGCCAACAAGATTAAATTACTATTTAATATATTTCACTTAATAAGTATTCTGTTAAAGCTTATGTGAGTTTCTTAGCAACAAAACAGTCATAAAACAACCTCCTGACATCTCTGTCTCCACATAAAATGAGCCAAACACTCAGACTGAAATTAATTCTATTGAGAGGCAAAAACCTAATGACCACACGCGATTCCAATTAGCTTTAACCCAGTTAGCCAGGCTGGTTTCAGTTTCCAAACAAAAGAGATTGTTTTCTACAGACTGGTGCATGCCAGCGCAGGTACAGGTCAGGCATTAATAATACAGCAGGAGAAGAGAGATTCAGAAACTAGTCTGTGGGTAGTTCAGCACAACCTATAAACCTGCTCTTAAGGTTTTTTTGTTGAATACTTTAGCTAGAACCCAGAAATAATCCCACTGAAGAGAAAGTTATTTGTCATTTAAAGCCTTTTACTCAGTGTCAGTTTAAAAATCAACTGGCCTGAATGGCCTGATGGCAATTTTAAGTGATAATAGTGAAGATCTTATTTAAATTAATGTCTGTTAAATAATTATTGCCAAATGAGGTAACACAATGGCGACTGAGGCTAAAAGACAACTTATGAAAGTACTGCGATATTTGTTTATTTGCAGTGGTGTGTTCTGGGTTTGCTGTATTAGGCTACAGCTACTGCAAAGCTAATATTTTGCTGCACTTTCAGACTAAATGCATTTTACATGGGTCGACTTTTATTGAAAGTAGTCACAGGAAATGCGATGTGTTTGTCAGAGAGCTTTATATTTACCTCTATCACTCATTGGGAATGCAACTACAAGACCACAGTTACTTTCAGCCTTCTTTGACAGTAGATTGCTCCAAAATATCCCAGGGAGTAATGACAAAGAAAGGAGCAGCCACACTGAGCTGTTAGATGAAGAGCTGCAGGTAAAATGCTGCATGAACATCCAACTTCTCAGCAATGTAATTAACTCCTGTCACTGTGCCCTGCTGCTCGCAGACTCAAGCTGTGTATGGCATAAAATGAAATCACAGTTGCTCACAGAAAGAAGGGAAAAGACCAGTTATTGTCTCCTTTATAAAAAGGACAACAGGGTGTTTTGCAGCCCCATAATACTTGGACCTGTTGTGTTAAACCACATCTGCTATTGCTACTAATAACCGCAGGTGAAATTCACTAGGCCTGAAATCTTTGAGATGCATCTTCAAGAAAATAATCATATATTCCAAAAGAGTGTGTTTACCATCATATGACACTAGAGCTAAAACTGCACTAGGGCTGCAACTAATGATTATTTTCATTGTTGATTAATCTGCTGGTTATTTTTACAATTGTTTATTCCATGAAATGTCAAATAAGTGCTAAAAATGCTAATCTCACTTTCCCAGAGCCCAATGTGACATCTTAAAATTGCTTCTTTTGTCCAAACAGCAGCCCAAAACACAAAGATTCCTCATTTATTTTCACAAACGACAAAGAGAAGCAGCAATTCCTCACATTTAAGAGGCTAAACCAGCAATTCTTTTTACTTTTTTAATTGAAAATGACAATCAGAATATTTACTGATTAATTTTCTGTTGATCGATTAATCGTTGCAGCTCCAAACTGTATCATTTAAAACCTGCTGAATGTCACAAAATAATTTTAAAACAATGAATCTGTGCTTCAAGGCTGCTTCGCTTTGCCATGACTCCATTTCAAATGTTTGGTAACAAATGACGTTGTGTTCAAACTCAGTTTAAGCCTCGTTATCATGAGCCATTGTTCTGATACATTCTAAACTCGTCATCAGTCATCACAGATAACAAAACAAAGTCCAGTGTATTCAGCTGACACTTCAACAGTCACATGTGGCAAAACCCTCTCTCACAGAGTAACAGTGTGTGAATGTGGTACCTTGAGGATTTTGTAAGCGCTGCTCATGGTGGTGACTTTGTGGTTGGCGTGGGATCCTCCGAGTTTACACAAGTGACACACGGGTCGTCGGCAGACCTCACAGTACATGTTCACCTTCTCCATCTCGTGCTCGGGACACATGAGCACCTGAGACGTTAAACAGAACAACAGTCAGTCACAAGTCACAGATAAAAGACACAAACATACAAAATTTACTGTATTTCAGCTTAGCAGGTTTTAAAGTAATCAGAAACAAGCTTATGTGAAACGGGAAGATGAAAAGAATCTTGACAGCTTTCTGTGAACCACTTCCTCAACTGTCTTAAAATAGATAACATCAAGATGAGTATCTTGGCAGCAAAAAAGCGCTGATTAAATTGTGACAGCATTTAGCAGTTCAATCAACAAGAGAAGCAAAACAATGTTTTTACAAAGACTTCAAGATAAATTTACAACGATCCTTCACTCACTGAGTTTTATTCATTACCACAAAAAAAGAGACAAAACACACAAAAACAGACGTTTAAGAAAAATTTGACTCACTTGTTTAAAAAAAACAACAAACATTTTAATAGTTACTATCACTGTAATTGTAATGTGAATTCTTAGGCTATGATATCATGTAGGGATAAATCAGATTCAAGTCATTGTATAATTAAAGCTATTAAGTCGACTAATCAGAGGATCAAAACCATAAACGGGAGACATTTCTGGATTTCCAGCTGCCTTCATTCACCTTTTTTTATCTGATTCATTAACAAAAGACTATACAAATCAATACATGCTTATGTTTATTTCTGACTCAGGTGACAACTTATCTCCCGTGGGACGTTCATAGTCCAACTGAAGGAAAGTCTTGTTTGGGGAATTTTCAGTCTTCAGATAAGTAGAGAGAAAAGTAAAGCCTGACCAAAGGCTCAGACGGTACTTGCCTTGGGTCTAAAATTCGTGGTGGGACCAACATACTCGTGCTGAGCTTTGGGTGTCCCCCAGGGGTGGTGCAGCTTGAAGCACTCATTGCAGTAGCTGGCCTTGCAGTCCATGCAGCTCTTTGTGGCCTCCTGCAGCTGTGGAGGCTTGCAGATGTTGCACATGATTGCGACGGCTGCACGGGCGGCCTGGCGGTAGCGCTCGACAATGCTCTCCAGGGTGAAGTTACGGAACAGCATGCTGATGCCGCGCTCGCCGAGGTCAATGTCGTGCTGGCAGCCGGGGCACGCAATGGTAGTGATTCGCGGGGTCACAGACCCTCTGCGCCACCCCGGGGACGAGATGGAGCCTGGAGGGGGGCAGAGGGGGACGAGTGAGACAAGATCAAGTGTAATATGGATTCACAGCCTTGGATTGCCCAGTTTCTGATCTTGTATGAGGCCCTATTTTTGACATGGGAACAATGCCCTTTCACTTCAAATCACACAGAAAGGATAGTTTGGAGTCAAATAAGGGCTTTGAGAAACGTGAACCCCCATTTGTGTTCAGCAGATTTAGAGCTGAGATTCAAAAAAACAGCATTACATCATCTGCATGACTCTGAAAGCCAAGCATGACCTTATGGCAAAAATGCTTTACAAATAGAGCCTCAGTATGTCTCCCTTTGTGCTTTATTTTCCACAATGACCACTACTCCATATGACACAGATCTCTCACATGAATACAGGCAATTTATCAAGCAGTTGTCATACAGGGAAATAAGTCCAAGAAGAGAGACTTTCCCAAGATCACTGGGGCAAACAGAGGAGTGATGAGATATGGGATAGTCATGGGGAGGAAGGCATCCTGAGAGCTTATAGAGAATACACTGTTACGAGATTTACAAAGCAAGTCATTAACCACAGGAGCAAGGAGTATTTAAGTGCTCACAATGATCTGGACAAAAAGGAGATGATTCTACTTCCCTGATATGAGTGATCAAGAAACCAAAAACATGACAAATCAGTTTTAAAATCAAGCATCGTAACTTAAATTACACTGTATGAGGTAGAACCAAACAAAAGCTTGAAACAAACATTTCCTGCATTTGAACTTTAATGTTCACATGTCCAGTTCAATGCATCAACACTTTTTTTTTTTTTACAACAACAAACTCCTCTTGAATCAGCACAGCTTTCAAGAGTTTCTCACAACACTGTTCTTGTTTCTGATGCAGCAGCATCATAACAAGGCAGCAAACACGAGGGGGAAATAAAGGAATCGTTACATAAGGTCACATCACAGACGCAAGCAAGTGGGACTGTAATACACTCAAAGCCAACGAGCTGAAGTCACTACAAGGCAAAACACGACAAAAATATTGCTTCACGTTTTTGGGGGACAGGGGAACCGAGGAGTGCTGGATTTATCTCAGTTTGCAAGCCAGAATTTCCACTTCGTTTCCGAGGACCTGAAAATTAAATCAAACACTCCTCAGGTAAGAAAAACACAGGAGCACTACTTCAAAACAGCACTTTTGCAAAATAAGGTGCAGCTGAGGGAAAAGCAGTGGCAGAACAGCAAACAGAATAACGTGATGCAGGATGTGTAGCCATGTGCATGCCGTGTGACATTAGCAGAACTGAAGAATGTTGACAGTGGAGGGACAGTTTACCGTCTGGAGGCCGAATCGGTCTCGGATCTAACAACAAACTGAACTACTGAGCTTGTTTGCTGCACATCAACTGACCTTCCTACCTGATTTCATGTGAAAAGGTGAACGTAACATTGTGGTGTGATGCTACAAGGACAAACTTGTTCTCAACATGGTGATGAAGGCGACATGGTCTTGTTAAAACAAGTCACTAAATGAAAGGGGGAATCTGTCAAAAGGCCTCCACATTTAAACCAGTGATGCACAAGGCCAGTTTTTAACGCTGAGCTTGAGCCAGTGAGTGTGTTGGGATGCTGCAAACTCAGGTTCTCTGGTCAGAACAGCAGGTGCAGACAGGAGACGTCTGCAACAGAGTGTGTACATTTGTGTTAGCGTGTGTGTTCGTAGAGCTGCAGGAAGGCTCAGAGTCGAGGGAGGAAACTGACGAGTCATTGCAAAAAAAATGGGCTTTTATTTCTGCATAAACGTACAGACAGTTTAATGTTTGAGCTGAGACTTGACAAAGATTTACTCTAATCATGTCTGAGTACTTTTAAAAAAGCCAAACATGGTAGCAGTTAGTTGAAACTTGTATCCAGGGACTTTGTTTTTAAATTTCTAATGTAAGTAAAACTGTTAGTTTAGGTTTTGTTGAATGCTAGTAAATAAACAAAAAATTGTGATTTTTTTTTCTGTTCTGTCAGTGGCTGAACAACATGGATTTGTAGTACTTCAATTTGTATTCAAATGTAATAAAGAGAAAATATTTAAAGTTTCTCATTAAATATAGAATCTCAATCCAATGTCAGAAGAATGAATAAGGTTTAAATATACCTATTTTGTCCCGTTTCCATTTTTAAAAAGTCATTATAACTGATGATCTACATCTAAATTTTTTCTGCCGCTATTTGGTTTAATTTCCATGTAGATCCCATTTATTGTCTCCGAGGGGTTTTTATGGAGGATATTTCTTAAGAGAAAATTTTGTTTTTCTTAAAAACATCTACTTATATCAAAATTTTGCGTAGTTTCCCAATAAATCTGGTATATTCAGTCTTGTTTTACTTGGCCGACATTTCTCAATCCATCATGAGAAAAACGATTAGAGGTAGGGTGGAGCAGGTCTGTGTTCTTATAAACTATTTCTCAAACGCTAATGATTGTTGAGTGAAGCGTAAACAGGCCCTGAAGGCCCAAAGGTATCAATCATTTGAAGACAGTTAAGAATCTTAGCAAGTCTGAGCATATTGTAGGTTTTACCTCAGAATATGTGTTTAACTCAAACAACAGAGACCAACAGTTCTCAAGCTCAACAAAGCAGCTTTACTTGCTGCCATGTTTTATAAAACGAATGTGAAGCTGAGCTGGTGTACAGAGACACACACGCGCTGGGGGTCCGGGACACACACACACACAAACATTCCTGCCCCACTTCAACTCCTAGGAAACATCCTCGCCCCCTTTTTCTCACTAATTTCAGTCTTTTAATTCCTTTTGTCACTTGCCAGCCTCTCTGTCAAAGACCCCCTTCGACTTGTCTCTCCAAATTTACTCTCCTCATTTAGTTGGTCTCTTTCATGCTGACTCATCATTGCTTTAGGTTTTTTTTATTATTCCCCTTTCACTCATTTGTTCCTAACATACTTACAAAATTAAAATAACAGTTGGAAAAAATATATTTCATTACTTTAAATGTCGTTAATTTGAATTTAAATTAATTTTCATACACAGTGGAATTTTTCTATTATCTTGCATTTTGTGTATAACAAAGTATGATATTCTTTGTATGATTAAATGCAGGAACTCTCATGAAAAATCTCTTTTGTATCTTACTAGTGGTGTGAGTTCGTATGGTCGTGTTGACGTGACTCAGGTAGACTAAGTAGAGCAAAGGTAGAACCAAACTAGGGTTTCACAGGGGTTCTAGTAACACTGTACTCACTACTACAGCTAGTCAAAACACGGAGGCCGCGTCTACCTCGACTTCCAAACGACCTTCGCACTGTGGCTGCAAGCAATGAACAGAGAAATGAGGTGAGACCAACAAGAATAGTGAAACAATACAGAACGTGAAGTGATGTGTAAAACCTTTTAAAAGGAATGAATAAATAAATAATAAAATTAAGACACTGAAGAAAAAAATGCAACTCAAACATAAACTGAAAGAAAAACTTGTTAAATCAAAATCTGACAATGCAGTTCAGAGTCAAATACAAAACAGTGTTTAAAATATACATACAGGATGTGAAGAGTTATTAAATCTGTGCACTTATTAACAAGCATGCTCTACATCTGCTGCAACTTAAACAGACTACAATTTTTTAGGATTAAACAACTGTTTCGGAGAAATCACATTATTGCAGTAAAAACTGTATCTGCATTCAGGCTGGTTTACAAATTGCATTAAAGGAATAGTTTGATATTTTGGAAAATATTTATGTGCCCTCTTGCTGAGAGTTACATGGGAAGATAAAGACTAATGTCTGCACAAAACAAATAGGAAGCAGGCCTATGCTCAGGAGGGGGTGAGCTTAGCTTGATTAGCGTTAAAACTGCAAAGTGCTAACAAAGAGAAACAGCTAGCTAAGCTCTGTCCGAAACATAAAAACATCTTATACTTTTAGTACAGATTAAACCTTGATACCTGTTAACTGTTGACCAATTCCCTCACATATTTACAGGATTCCAGTTTTAAAACAAGTCATTTGAAAAGATTTAAAAGTTTGAAACATTTTTTTTTAACAAACTCACAGAGCTAGCTTAATAACCCAGCTGATGAATCGTCGAACAGCTGTTGTCATTTGGTCTTCTTTTAACATCCTCTGTCTAAAAATCAATAGGGAGTCATTGTGTCTACAAATTCAGCGGCCTCTGTTATCATTGTAAACTGTTTGGTGTGTGAGAACAGTGACACACAACAGTGACTAAAGGAGGGCAAGACTCCCAATCTTTATGCTAAGCTAAGCTATTCATCTCATAGTTGCTTCTTATAGTATTTAGCTAGCATTTTGAGTACATACAAGAACTGTTTGCAAGAAAATAAATGAGAATATCTCCTGACGTGTCAAAAAAATCATTTAAAAGCACCTGAACAAACTGTAAAGTGCACCTTTCAAAGATAGCTGTTGAACATACAGTAAATGCATCGAGCTTTGTTTGAGCCCCAGCAACATAAAATGAGATGAAGTTGAAAAACAATTTTAATGAAGTTTAGTAACTGCCTTTCTCTGTCCAAGCACAGCAGGCTCGGCCAAGCTGCACACTGATAAATATAGCCTGAGTCTTTTCTTTCCCTTCCTTCACCTAATCCCTCATTCATTCCTTACAGGCAGGTTGCATGGCTACCAATGATCTGATCTCCCAGTGTTGGAGACGGCTGGCAAAAATATTCAGTTTTTCTGTTTGGGAGTTAATGTGGTCAGAACGTACTTCTAGGACTCTTAATATACTTAAAACAAAGAATTTGTGTTCTGTAATCTGTTGATTAAATGCACTTAACACAGGAGCAACCTTACTGAATAATCCCTGAGGGAATTCCACTTGTACACAACCCGTGAATAGTTTGTTGACAAAATGAACTTGCTGTATGAGAGATTATTCTTAATTAACTGTGGAGCAAATGAAGTCAAATGACTAAAAAAAAAATTGTGCATTAAGAACATAGAAATGGTAGAGATGAGAGTCCTCCCTGCGCACAAACAGGCTTCAGCAAGACGTGACATTTGTTTACTCAAGAGCAGGACTTGATTATTTCCATCGTCAACATATGCAGCCCTGCCAGTGAAGAATGAGCTCATTCAGGTTGGAGCCGGGAGCCTGAATGAGGAGGCTGTGTTTGGGAGGCCGGTCTCAGTGGTTTTGAACCCTGAATGGCTGAAAAGCTCCCAAAAAGTTGTTCGCTTCACTGTAGGGGATCTTTTTTAGCTCTGGTCCTCCAGTTTAGATTCTCAGAGTTGCTCTGAGGCTACTTGGCAGTCAGTTTCATACTGGAGGAGTTTTTGATTAGACCATCAACCACTCTAACTCAAGGGAATCTGCATCCCTACGCTACGCAACACATTCACTATACATCTTTACAGCTTACTGTCTTTCAAAATAGCATGCAAGAAATCAGCAGACATAAATGTTATTCTTTACAAAGAGACAGATTTCGCTTTCTTGGTTTCATGGTTTCATGGTTCTTGGAGCATTTTTAATCCCTATTCACAATTAGCTGTAATTTGTTTTTCCACTGTAAGGAGCGCCTAGATTTTTTCTGTGCTACATCAGCCCACACTCGAAAATCAAGTATGCAGTGTGAATCTGGGTCTCATCTACTGAATATGCATGTAAAGCAGAAAATGCATTTAAAATGTTGAAGTATGAGCAAAATTTTTAGTGCCAATAAAAATGTGGATATATTCTCTCTACCAGATGTGTCTCAGTTTCATGCTAAAAAAGTAAATATATACAGTTTGAATTACACATAATAATAAGTATATTAAAGGTAAACTCCAAAATCTGATGTTTTTATGTGTGTATTTATGTGTACACATGGATTGTTTACACTTAATTTGTCACTTTTCCAGTAAGAAGTATGAAGACTTCAACTAAAATGGAGAAAAGGCAACCGCATTCTCATATCTGTGCAAAAATCATTTGATGCAAGCTTTCGGTCTTTTGACCTTCTAGTATGAAGACTTAAAAGCTGCTTAGAGTTCGTGTGCAGCGTGTGTGCTTTTGTCATCATGAGTTGACATGAGCACAAGTGAGACGACACCTTTATGGCGCCCAGGCAGAAAGGCAGCCTTGTGTCCCGCCGTGCTGTTTTCAAGGCTTAGACATTGACCTGCTCAAGCTCAGCTGCAGTGGTGCCATGTGTTCAGCAGAGAACTTAAAAATATTGTGACAAGTCCACTCAGCTACCTGCACCCACCCACTGAAACACAGCTTTCCCTTACTCAAGCTCAGCTAAGAGCTTAAAATGCCTTAAAGGAGCTCACAGATGTGCTTTGTTCACTCATGTACATAATGTACACATACACATATGCCTCTATATCCGATTAAAGGGGGAGTGAAAATGATAGCTATCCTGCTTCCTGTTCCTGAAACTTTTCCAAATGAATGCATATGCCCTTGCATGATTGCAGGGGATATTTGAAGCCCCTGGGCTGTTTGAGGCAGACAGCGGAGACAATCAGGGCTTGAGAGAGCTTGTCAACCTCTCTTTTCTCTGTGTAGACAAAAACTACAGCTTGTCAAGTTTCACTGCTTTCTCTTTAATGAAGCCAGCAAAAGCAGACAGGATTAGAGGGAGACGTGATGACTGACAATGTCACAGCTCAGAGGTAAAATTATTAAATCATTTTAGTGTTTGTTCTTGTTTATCTAGGACAAGAGGGGGAGGAGGGGCTGTGTCTGCACCACAGTAAAACACACATCATACAATAATGCTTGGCCCATTTTACTGTCATGCTAAGAGTTTCCATATGCAAATTTGCATCGGCTAAAAGTTTGCTTATTGGTTCATGAAATCCTATTCACAGTGGCACTAACTGCCCTTTTGGTCAGATAAAGTTCCTTATTGGAGAGATATTTTGGTTTTTGCCATAGAGATGAATCCCAGGCTCCAGCCATTGAAACCTGTTGAATGCAAAGATGACAGCACTAAAAACTGAAAGTAAGCAACATGGGAGGAAGTTGGCATAACTGATATCAAACTCATATTGCAAATGACTTTTAATGCATTTAATAGCTGCATTTCCTGTGCAACCATCGCCTGATTATTAGCTTCCATCAGCTCACATATCCACTCACATAATCAGGCCAACAATAGCACATGCACTGCTCCCACTAATGCCTCACCATGCTGTTGTGAAATGCTTTTAACCTTACAGAAATGTGAGATCTAGCTCCCTGCACTGAGCTATCCTTGCTGTAAAAGATATAAAATTTTTGGTTCCTTACCCTGAGACCCACCTGATCTCACAAGCCTGTCCAGCCTCTCCATGGAGGGGGAGGGCACCCTGGACCTGGGGCTGCCGGGCAGGGAGCACTCGGAGCCGGCATCGAACGAATCCTCATGGTTCAGCATCAGCAGCTCTCTGACACACTTGTGGCAGACGCTGTGCTGGCAGGGCAGGATCAGCGGGTGGGTGAAGAGCTCCTTGCAGATGGGGCAGATCAGCTCCCGCTCGATGTTCTTGATGGGAACCTGGTGATGGAGGCATCGTTACTGAAAGCTGCCAGACAGGCACTCATTAAACTGCATTTTTATAGTTAGGTTCTTTGCACGAGGCACCAACAGAGCTGCTGTCATCCTTAAAACGCTCTCTCAAGAGATGAAGAACAGAAGGCATCACAGATTGGTAGGAAATAGGCTCAGAAGCTTCAGTGTTCGGAGGAAAGGATACAGCTGTGTTTTATTCTGGGAACAATAACCTATTATTAGGGCATTTTAGATGCAACTAAAAAAGAAGGTCAATTGTCTGCACTGGGAGCTGAAAACAACATTTTGCTGTGTCACTGAGGTGGGAAATTAGAGTTTGGAAAGGCAGATTCAGGCAGGGATGAAGGGCAGAGTCATCATTCAGCCTGCGTGTGCGTAGATCCAATTTTACTAGGAAAAAGCACTGTTACAATCACAATAAGAGCCAGCCACGCTGTATTTACCATGTTTCTGAAACATTACATAAGACAGGATTAAGCTCGGCTAAATATAGACAAACAGTTAAAGACTTGGTTCCAGCAGATCATGTTTGAACGGTTAAAAGCCTGGTAAAAACGTTTCTACAAGCTGCAGACCCAAAACTGTCCGCCCATATTCACTGGCTGATTAGCTTATTTAATTCAGGTGGTGTGATTAAAAAAACTCCAAGAAAATGTTTATCCTCCTTCTGCTTAAACAAACATTAATTTGGGAATTAGGAAAAACGCCTCCGCACGTGTAAAAAGACAATAACCCAGATAGAGGAAGTTTTAAAACAAAGGAGCCGAGCTGGCTTAAGCCTGTTTAAAGAGTTTCATAAAGATTTATAAAAGTGACTTGAATCTGTAGAGTTAATGAATGGCGGCAGGTCACAGCTCTGCCAATTGTGCTGAAACTTTTTACAATGTCCGGTCTCTTTACATGCTCAGCAGAGGAGCTACAGGCTGTTTAACAATGACGAGTCGACAAACGTCTTTCTCAGCTGCCATAAATCTGCTCGCACTTACCGCAGTTGTGCTGCCACGCCGCGTCTCTGCAGACATGATGAGGCAGAAAATAAAAGCCTGTAAGAGTGATTAACAAAAAAGCCTTGTCCGGCGCTTTTTTTTTTAGTGCTCAACTTTCTCGGACGCCGGGAGAAGATGCCGACAGCGACGGTGGAGTGAATTTAAATAGAGTGACGCTGCGCAGGGAGGCAGCGCTGCGGTGAATCAGCAGCCGCTTCACTGCTGCAGCGCAGGCGGAGAGACACAGGGGGGTGGAGAGAGAGAGAGACAGAGAGAGAGAGAGAGAGAAAGAGAGAGGGAGGAGGGGGGAGTGTGTGGGAGAGAGAGAAAGAGAGGAGGGGAGGGGAGGGGGCTGGATCTCCATAGGAAGTGATGCTGCATTCATGTCCACCTCGAAAACTTTCAAGTCATCAATCCAACTTGAGAAGAGCCAGCACTTTGCATACAGTTAAATCTGAATTATCTCCCTTCTTTCAATCACAGCCAGTGGTGTAGTGGTGCCTGGAGAAGTGGGTATGCTCTTAATTTATGCTACTGGTTGTTTTTTTTTTTAAGCTGCCCATTCAGCAAAGAATAAGCATAGGCCTTTTTTGCACATTGTCACTTAATTTCTGCTGCTTGACTTCAGTGAGAAAGGAGAACTATTATGAACTATTACACATCACACATTATACATCCCAACACAGGTGCAGATTTTGCAAATCAATACTGGCCAACATTCAGACTACAGGGTGTGACAGCCACATAATTAGGCATTTTGAATGAACTGTTATTTATTCCTTTGCTCATCATCCACACACGGAAAGAAAAACAACTTTGCAAGTAGTTCATGGGCCAATACTTTCTTTTGTAAACAATACCTGCATGAAACCTTCACTACACTACTGATCACAGTGCCACATATCCAGCAGTAGAACAAGTAGAACAAGTATTTAGTATCTTTGCTAAAATATAAGCAGTTTATAAAGGACTCAGACTACTAAAGTTTTGCCCGTGCAGCACTTTGGTGAGCCATGTTTGGTAAAATGTGCAAGAGAAATAAAGTAGAAGTGGAAGTACTTCGTTACAAGTAAAGTCCTGGATTCAAACTTTTACTCCACTTGAACATTAAATAAAGCAACAAAAGTAAAAGTAGGCCAACTATGCAAAATGTTCATTTCAGAATTATATGGGCTACACATTATGTCATTGGATTATAATTGGGGATGATGCATCAACGTCTTTCAAGCTTTCAATACATTCAGTTACTAACATAGGCTTACAATGGGGTACCATGGGGTTCAATGGTAAATTTGATAATTTTTTAGATTAATAATCTGAATCTGTATAAAGTAACCAGGAGCCTAATTAAAGCTTTTAAATAAACGTAGTTGAGTAGAAAGTACAATATTCATTTACACAATGTAAGCTAGTGGACTAGTGTAGCATAGAATGATATTACTCAAGTAAAATAAGTCAAACAAGTCGCTTAAAGTTGTGGGTGGGCGCAGTGCTTGAATAAATACACTTGGCTACATTACATCACTGGCTATGTGTGAGATAAAATAGCTAGAGGTGGGGCTTACAGCCTGATTTGAGCAAAATCTGACAAACTGTGAGCATGCAAAAGTGAATATATAGATATATAAGCCAAAGCAATAATGAGCAACAACATACAATGTCTATGTGGAAGTGATGTCTTTCTGTAAACAACAGTGCTTAAAGGACAAATATTGAATGACTAAAAGGTTCACCACAGCAATGCTAACATGCAGATGTTATTCAGGTGTAAAGTTTAGCATGTTTACCGTAGTGTGGTGTCACTATGGGAATATTACTGCAGCTATTTGGTTAAAAACCAACATATTGGACAAACAGA
>JAPXVT010000024.1:23840800-23851343 GCA_029823135.1 Acanthurus reversus
GAATTTGACAACACTTGAACACAGGGCTGCAACTAATGACAATTTTCATCATCAGTTAATCTGCCAATTATTTTCAAAAAAATATCGACTGATCGTTAATCATGCCAGGCTCATTTAATAATTTTTTATAGCAATTTTTTTAAGTTGTGCTGCTAATAAACACAGTATGGAAAATGGAAATTTCAGAAAGTGTTGCCTTGTTTAGCTCAGTTGAATCCACCTCTGGTTCAAACACAGTAATCGAACTTGGGTGCAGTGACCAAAAGAAGCACACCGAGACCTGTTTGAAGAGGTGGTCTTGTTCAGGGCAGAGGTGGAAAGTACTTCAGTAGATTCTTCAGGTATCCGCACTTAATTTGAGCATTTATTTTTCTGACAACGTTTTAGTTTGACTCCCTACATTTGAACACAAATATCTGTACTTGCTACTCCTTACATTTTCAAAACAGACTTGTTACTTTAGTTTTAATGCTGATGAGTTTTTGGCTGCACTCAGGATGCTTTACCAACCCAAAATGTCAGTATTCGACATTCTGGGAGTGAGATTCAACAATCAGCACATTGTCTGGTGTGTTTAGGAACAGCTCGGACAAACCCTACTGATTCTTTCTTAAGTTTAATAGTCTTTGAGTTATATTAATTTGATGTGAGGTTCAGTTGTCTTTGCACAGATATGGATGGCAGAAATGTCAGTCACAGGAATAGCCTTTGTTTGACTTTTATACACTCTTTTACTTGAGTAAGAAAGTTGAATCAGTACTTCTGCTTTTACCAGAATCGTATTTTAGACAAATATCTTCACTTCTCTACTTATGTAAAGAATGTGTGTACTTTTGCCACCTTTGTGGTCTGGGTACAAATGAACTCTGGTACAGTTTGTTGTCCTCAGCCAGCTGTCCTGAGCATTGTAGGCTAGGAACAACTTTGTAAATAAACAGCTAGCAGTGACACAAACATGAATCACGGGTTGACCTGGAGCAGCGAAGAAATATGTTCCCTTCTTGATTTATTGGGCACACGACCATATTGCCCAAAAAATACATTAAAAAAATCATGAAGTGTTGGAAATGTTTAGCAAATGGCTGAAGGAGAGGGGATTTGACAGACGTAATTTCTGACCAATGAACAGAATGACAGCTCCCACACGGCTTTTGTTGATAGATTTTGGTTTGCTTGAAATCTTGCACCTGTGAAACCGAACTGAACCAAACGGAAATGGAAATCAGTAGCAACTCATTCACTGATTCGGACCGTACGAACTAAACTGCAGGCGTAAAATACCCTAAGAGAAGTGGACATATTGTGACGTAACCCTTTAAAACCTTTATAATGTCAAACTCAAGGCATTATGGGGAGGATTGCGGGACACTGTACAATAACAAGACCATGCCCTAAAGCATACACTAATGTATCATCTATATCACTCTAAATGGGACCATAATTTACAAATAAACTTCATGCTGTAAGGAAGAACACCTAAAACCAGCTGCTGAGACCAAAACTAACCCCAACTCAGTTACTGATGTAATAAATTTAAGTTTGAAGTAGAATAATGTTTTTCATTGACTTTAATACAATCAGACTCCTTTTTGCATCCAGTAGGGTGAGAATAATTGAGATAAACACCAAAACAGGTTTCCACTGGTATTAAAAGTGGTAGAAATTAGCAATAGAAATAAGTGATAGTGTATATCAAAATGAGAGTGCATTTTATTGTAAATTAAATGTTTAAAATAAAGAAACAACTAGCAAATGTATCATACCTATTAGTCTGAGTCTAAAGCTGAAGAATGATTCGTTTGGTTCATATCTCTGTGACCACCACGAGTCATGCACTAGGACCCTGGGTGCCCTGGCCCAGTTAAACACCGCTTGTTGTTTAATTAATATGCATGCCAGCTCAATTATGACTGGTCCTTATCGACTCTAGCGCAATTCATTTCATGACACGGCATACCTAATTGGTTGAGCTGAAGTGCTGTGAGGAGAAAGAGCATTAAATTCCTGCGATCCCTGAGAGAAGAAACCAACAGACACACTTTATCTGCACACAGGAGGAGGGAGTGAAGGACAGGAAACAGAGAGAGAGAGCAGTGGGACCTTAAAAATAATGATATGCAGCTCTTTACCTTCACACGAACCAATTTAAAAGCCTAGAGGCTGCCTTTAACACAAAGGCTACACTAATTCATAGCTTTTCTCGGCTGTCACTGCAGCTGCTCTTCAGGGAAATGGAGATTTAAAAAGCTAGTGGACCAATTTGCCGATTTATTTGCCAATTAGGACGAGTGTGTAAGCAGGCTTTTGTGCTTGTGTGACAACATTGTCCTACTCTTATTAACAGTGCCAATATTTCTAGAGCCAGTTTGTTTTCACCCCCCCAAAACGAAAACCCCTGAGGTAACGGAGTGATCGATCCAGAGGCTTGACCAGGATGCAACAGAGACTAATCGATGTGCTGGACGTAGGGTGTGGGAAAAGCAATTCAGAGGATCAAAGGAGAAGATAAGAACAGAGTTAAATCATTTCCTCCCTTTCTATTTCTCAAGATGCACACACATTTTTCTACAATTCCACATGTATATTATCTTTCTGTTCTCTTAACATCCATTAAAGCCAGAGACTATTTTATTAATTTATGCTTAATTCTTCAAAATTCCATCTGAATTATTTCATATCTATGGAAACTTTGGAGCTCTAGTAAAATTTAAAATATCGACCTGTGGGTTTGAACAATATTTGGCGGCACAGTGTGAGTTTGTAGTGACTCACCGGCAGGTCAGTTGGTTTTAAGGGACTATCATTTGACAATTTAAATGACTAGACTGCTGGAAAAAAAAAAAATAAGGAGAGCTGCAATATCTTAGAACAGATTTCAAAAGCAAGCCTCAGACGCAGCATGCAAAAAGAAACGATCCACAGACTCGACTGCTCGATTGGAAGAGAGGAGCAGGGGATCAAACACTTCCAGGCGTGGAGCTGAATTATGGAGAACATCCAACTTTCATTAAGGAGAGCAACCTTTGGAAAGAGATGCTTGACCTCACAACCTCACAAACTTCTGTGCTGGCCTCCCACTGAGACATGATTCCTCAGTAAATGTTTCATTAGTAAATCTGGGCTGCATTTGTTTTCCTTGTGAAAACTGAGAGAGGCAGAGTGAAGAAGACACAAGGCACAGTGTAATATATCAGCATGAAAGCCACGAAGCTCCAGTGTCTATTGATCTTGTGAGCTGCATAACAGAGTATGCTGGGTTTAACCTCTTCAACTACTGACCCACAACAGAAATGGGCTCTTGCCTGGAGCTACAGACTTTGCATATGGAAGACTTACTTCCTTTATCATCTGCATAACAAGGCCAGAAAAGAATGAGTTCATGTTCATGTATTTACCAACAAACACTGGAATAGTTTACCTCCATTTTGTTGTCCAGTCCAAATGACACTTTTAGCCATGCTAGCAGTTCTGAAGACTACAATGCTGTCCAAAGTTGTCCACCACTTCAGTCTTGACTGAAACATTTCAACACTTATAGGATGGATTGTTTTGTGAAAACATTTACAGTCCCCTCCCTGATACTTCCTTTAGATATTCACATGTGTGGCTTTTAGTCAAATGTCTCAAAATTGTTGGATAGATTGACATGAAATTTAGTCTAGACATGCATGTCCCCCTCAGGACAAACTGTGATCACTTTAAGGATAATCTGACTTTTGCTCCATCATGTCAAATATTTAATTTATGCAATACTTTGGTAAGATATCAAGGACCTGCACAACTAAAGCATTTTCAACAGACTCAGCTGTACTTTGTACTGAGTGAAAAATATTAGCATGCTAAGATGCTAAACGGAGATGAAGAACATGGTGAAAAATTACACCAACTAAACATTTGTACTTTATTATACCCTATTGTCATTGTGAGCATGTTAGCATGCCGATGTTAGCACTGAGAACAGCCTCACAGAGCTGTTAGCATGGCTGTACACTGTCTTGTTTAAAAATTAATTTTCTGATGATTCCTTGTGTCAGGTCTTTAAAGAAACACACACACACACACACACACACACACAATACACAGTGTGACCTTGTGCCTATTGTTCCTATTCAGCCTCTGTGATCAAGTGTGTAAACGACTTTAAATTGTGAAGCACTTTGTAACTATTGTTTTTAAAAGGCGCTAATTAATTAAATCTTCTTCCTTTACCTATATGTGAGTATTACCTTCGTATTACCTTCCTCTGTTAATGTTGATGCCTATGAGTAATATTGAGTATACTTCATTTATATGTACACTTGTAATCACACCATTGAAATTATTTATGCATCAAACCTACGATCCTTCACGTCCCTGGGAGCTATGGTGAATGTGACCTTGTCCCAGTGTGGAAGGAGAAAAACCAATTACCTTATCATCACCTGCAATGGTACAGAGATGCACACACACACACACACATGCATGCACAAATGAACACACATGATATAAAACATGTCATGTGCACCTGCATTCATGGCTGGCCACACAGCCTAATAAGCTTAGAGGTAGAGCCATAAATAATGAACCTATAGAGCGGACCAGTTTTATTATAATGGAGCGTCATCACTCTCAGCGGGACACTAACTCACAGGATGGCAGCAGAGAGAACGTGTGATGAGGGCATGACGGTAGCTGCGACACTGCTGCTCCGAGTGTGTGCGCATGGTGGGTGCATTTAAGCTGCTGTCTTATCTTTGCGCTGCAGGATGTTCAAATTTTTTTGTGGCAGACAAACAAACAATCCATGACAGAGGAAAGAGAGGCTGTGTGTGTGGAGAGACGAGAGTTTAAACCTGCGAGTTAATGGGAAAGGTCTGTGTACTTATTTACATGGTTTTGGCTCAAGTTAGGGCATCTCTGCCTGTTTGTGTTTGCAGCTGACTCTGCCCCCTCTATCTGAATGCTAGCTACACGATGCAATAACCAGTGGTGCTCGTCGGGAAAAGGGGTTAATACACCACATAAGCACACTCAAAGAATGATGATGCCAAACACAGCGAAGAACATTCTGTCCTCTTATTTTTAAGTCTGACAGATTTCACCACATTCTCTTTTTTGACTCAAAATCTAAATATTTAGCAAAAAATGCAGATGTGGTGGAACTGGTGTTTGAACTACAGCAAAGATGTTGCGGAGGGCTGTGCATGACTGTCTTGACTGTCTTTCTATTTCTTACTTTTAGTATGTGGACTTTCTGGAAGACAGCATAAATGAGGGTCTAAAGACTGGGGGTGTCGTGTGCTGATCAGATTGTGAAGCACCTTGAGGCAAATTGTGATTTGTGTTTCTGAGCTATATAAAAAAATGACCCAACTTGAATGAGGTGAGCTTCATCAAAGTAGAGGTTATGTCAAAACTGTTAGTTCGGGGACATTTTGAAAAGGCTTTTTCGGCATCAGAGCCTGGAACAGAAACAACTCAACAAGCTCACTAACCAGTCAGTACCAGAGTATGTGTCTCACACGATGCTACAGATGTTTTGCTGCACATTATTCCACCCGCAAGAAAAAATAATTAATTGATTAAAAAGGTGGAAAAACTATGACATATCCAAAAAAGGCTCTCACCGATTTGACCCTCTGCTCTTTGTTCCATGATCACTTCGTGTTAAGATTGTTAAATATATTAAAATGAGTTTTTGTTTAAGCATTTTTCAAACCTTTACATTTGCTGTGACTGTTTCTTTGTCTTTTTCCTGTCTTTGTGAGGTGAGTGACAAGAGGAGGAACCTGAAAACAACTTTCTTTTCTCCTCTATTTTACTGGAAAATTTCCTGATTGTAAATCAGTTTAAGTGAGGCGAGAGCATGAACACCTCTTGACTCACAAAAAATCACTTCAAGTGTCATTCTAACTAATGACAATGTATTCTCTGCTGTTTCTCTGCCCTCGTTTGTGCTTGTTGCATGAAAACATCTCATTTTAAATATGTGCTTATCACCCAGCATGGTGATAGTGAGCCTGGAGTTCGTTCTCTGAAGGGATGATCCCATGCTGACATGCTCTTGAGCCACACAATGAATATAAATCAGCCATGTATGACCTCTGACCCCTTAGTCTCTCTACTATTTACTTTTTTTGTTTATATATTCTAGAATATTTCTCCTCTTTTTAGCTTTACGCCTCTTTCTAGATTCTTTTCACTAATTGGCCGGTGTTCACACATCCCTCTTCCCTTTTTTTCCACCTTGTCTTCCTCTTTTAAAAATACGCCCGTGTCTGCCAGTTTCATTTCAAATCTGTTTCATGTTTTAATCTGCTTAATCTGTTTTTTTTCCCGCAGCCGCTCCACCTCGTGTCCTCTCCTACTCTTTCCTACACCCTCATCCCCACGGCTCATGTAATGTGACCCACCATGTCACCCTATATTTTGCCTTATCAGCCATCTCTCTTTCTTCTGATGTTTCCATCCCTCCCTGCCTTCCATCCCGCCATCTCATCTCTGTCTCTGCTGCCTCTCAGTTGCAAGCACAAATCAGAAAAAGGATTATTTCTCTTTAGTCATCTTCGGATGAGCATCAAAGAGGCGCCGGCTAGATAAGAATAGAAAACTGGTGCTATTTATATCTTGTTCTAAAGAATGCCTACCAGCCGAAACAATTGCACCGCCTCAGCATCGCTTACACACACACACTCAGCCAGAATGAAAGCTAGTAAATAAAAGGCCAGCACCACCTCAGCTACACACACACACCTCTCCTTGATCGAGTAAATGCAGACACAGTGGAAAACAATACCAAGTGTGTCAGAAGACTGTATGCATTGATAAGGTGACTCCTACAAGAATAGAAACAGAACGATCAGCAGGATGTATTTCAAGCTTTCAAAAGTTCAGGCTATCACAAGCTATTTTGGTGCCATGCAGTCATTTCTTACTAAGTTTGGTGAATCAGTGTCCGTAATTGCAGAACTTTGGCTCAGTGGCTACGTTTAAATCTTTAATGCAAGCGAGCCGTATCAAACACTCTCACACACACACACACACAGACCTATATGAGCGCACGGACACACTCACTGGTGAAGCGAATCGCTGACAGCTGACTGATGTTGGCCTCATGAAGAACAGTGATCTCCCTTAATTATACATGATGTGTCACAGAGAAGGAGGAGAGAAAGAGAGGAGGGTGGCAGGAAGAAGATATAGATGAGAGGTGTAAAAATAGAGAGTGAGAAAAGGTGGTCAGAGGTCAAATATGAGGCTGAAAGTGGAGGAGAGGAATAAGTGGGGGGAAATGGAGAGCAGGAGGGAGGATGAGAAGAAAACAAGTGGATGATGAAGGGGAGCGGAGCTGAAAGCAGAGGAGGTCACTGTGTTTTGATCTTGACGTGTCTCTCCTGCAGCAGGTCTGACTTAACATTACCGCTGAACATGAGAGCAGCAGGCTGCACACGTTCAAACCCCCAGGCTGTAGAGACACACACACACACACACACACACCAAAGCCTCTCTACCTTCCTCACATTCATGCTGTCAAGCTATTCTTAGAGTCACAGTAAACAGTAAACAACTCAAAATAATAAAGGACCGGGACCCTGAAATCTTTTGAAAGACAGCGTGTGTCTATTGAGGGGAAGAAAAAAGGCTCTCCCAAACACACAAACAAAAATGCACACACACACTCTTGTTGTTTCACATTTGCATGATGTTTTCTTGGGCACAACAGAAGAACCAGACCTCCTCAAGACGTTGCTGTAAGTGTATTACCATAAACAGATCACAGCCTAATTTTATCATTCTGCTTTTTAACATCTTATTTAAAAATATTACAATGACAGGATTGAGAGAATGTAGAATTTGTTTGAAAAAGTGAGATTTTTACCCATTTACGCGTAAGGACGACAGACTGTATTTGCTAAAGAATATACTGAAGAGATGATTGTAATAATATACAATATATTTCGTATTAATTTATATTCCTCTTTTTCCTTCCATTTCATTTTTGCAGAAAACATGCTGACGTGTTGTTTTTGTAGTTGCTATCTATGCCAGTTTATAAGTCAAATGACTGATCAATAAATTGTATGTTAGGAAGCAGCCTAAGAACACTCTTTGATTGTGTAACGTCAGAGATATGAAAGTGTTTGGTGGATAAAGCCCAGTGTGCGGTGTATTTTATATTTGATGGACCTGAAATTAAACCTGCTCTAGTCTGCAGATTTATCTGTGTGTATTCTAAAAGAAAGGAATTATTCAAATCTCACAGGATCCAATATTTAAAACAACAAGTGCTGACAAAGGAAAAATGAAAGATTTTCATCTAGTCGGGTCAAAATATGATCACAAAACATATTCTTACTGAAAAACCTGAGGTCTGCTCCAACGCTGTTTGCACTGCACTTATTTATTTAATTTGGCCTGTTCATTCGTTTCTTTCATTCTATTCAATTTTAGTTCATTTTGATCTTCCACTACATTACATGCCCACTTGTACGTCTTTTTATACCATCTTGTTTCTTCTGTTTCTTGTCGTGCTGCCTTTAATGTGTTATGCAAACCAGTTTGATCTGCCTTGTTGTTGAAAAGTGCTGTACAAATAAACTTGCCTCCACTTTATTATTGCACTTGCAGTAATGAGACATCTGTTATGCACGATCACTCAAGTCATAAATATTCATCCATTTTTTAGGCAAAACTGCTTACAATTGATATTCTTAAGTCTTCATTTATCAGAATAATCCACACATTGCCAAACACTGTGTACCAAGAGGACCTGACTAATGCTCCCATATTTTATGCAAAGTCAAGAACTGACGCCTTAGAGAAAAATTTTAAGGAAATAAGGACATTGCAAGCTATTCAAATGTAATACATTTGCTCACAACCTTCACAATAATTTCATGATGGCATTCAGTTTGGTGCTGTGTTTGGCATCTCATCCTGAGAAGCAGTATGGACAAAAAAATAATTTTTTTTTCAGCTTATATTTTCCCTCCAACAATGCGGAGAGAAAAAATAAGCAGATAAAGTCAGAGGTGGAAGTCTCTGTAAAGTGGAAAGAGGAGAAGTGCTGTTGTTGGCATGAGGAGCACAGGATGTCATGAAATATGTAGAAGGAGCAGCTCAGCACCGGAACACAAAGCCATTAAAGACTCTCTGGAAAATGCAGTCAGCTAGAAATATAAATGTCCATTTCCTTCATTGTGTGTAGATACACAGACACGCAGCTAAAAGCACACACACACACACTCGCACCATGGTGGACTTGAGAAGCCACACTCTAATGTTCTTGGACGTGCACACAGAGTTTAACACACTTCTGCGCTTGCAAAGACACAAGCACGCAAGTATACATGCATGTGCAACACGAGGAAACAGAAACAACCTCCCTCTGCCTCTCTCCCTCCGACCCTCTCAGTGCACTTTATGGTGTTTTGTAAATCATTGATTGGGTGCGTGTAGGAGACCAGCGAGACAGTTAGTTTGACATGCAGCGAGTGTTTTCAGTCGTTCGGGGTCGGACTGAAGGGCCGAGGCTGCTGACAACTTCTTATAAATGCAGCTCAGGATGAGATGAGGTGCTGCTCAGAGCTGCGTTCACTCAACTTCGCTCTCAACTCTGATCAACTCACTGGGTTGTCAACAAGCTGGCGCTGCTTTGAAATATTTGGTGCAATGTTCGGAATTTAACAGAATAGAGTAGAGTAGTGTTTTATCATATTGTAGCATTGCACATATTTCTATGCATGTCCTCTGTTAAACTTGTGTGTGCTGTCTAACTGTGAGTCATAACTTGGAGGATTCACAGGATTTTACTTTTATCTCCCTGGCAGCAGCTGCAGCTCAGAGCTGGAGGGGACCAGGAGCCACACAGGATCTAATTTGTTTGTGTAAACAGGGAAAACTTCTGTTTTCCTTTGTTCAGGCAGCAGGAAAAGGTTAATAGTTAAAGCCTACTATCCATTTACTAGATCCAGTAATGAGGTTTTAATCTCTTTATGTCAGTTTTCCTGTTAGAAAGGTTAGACTTAAGTTTTAAGGTGGTGGTTTGTGCATCAGTTCCTTAAGTTGCCCGTTCGTTAGCTGTACACACTTATGTTTGGAGGGTCATGAGGGGCTGGAACTGCTCAAAGCTGATAGTGGGCAGGAGGCAAAGTGACCGTGGAGAGGTCACCAGTTAATCACAGGGCTGACACATAGTGATGGACAACCATTCACACTTCCAGTCACACCTGCAGCCATTTACAGTCGCCAATTAACCTAACCTGCATGGATCTGACCTGTAGGAGGAGGCTGGTGCATCTGGAAAAAACCCACACACGCACAGGGACAACATGAAAACAGCAGAAACGCTTCAGCTGGACTGCAGGTTTGAATGCAGAGCCTTCTTGCAGTGAAAAAGGGAAAACGACTGGAGCTCAACGGATCTTCTTAAAAAAGTTTTTATGTAGGTACAAGCGTTCACTAACGTTTCGACACACATGGTCTTCTTCAGAGTGATTAGGTGTGTAAGCACTCTGAAGAAGACTGTGTGTGTCGAAATGTTAGTGAAGGCTTGTACCTACAT
>JAPXVT010000024.1:24258351-24268586 GCA_029823135.1 Acanthurus reversus
TGCACTGAATTTAGGATTTTTTCACCATCTTAGTTTGCCGCCAGACAGCTGTTTATTTTGGTACCACACGAGTGGTACAGTGTGTGACAGACAGTTAAAAAAATGTAGTGCCAGAATAAACGGCATTCTGGTGGCAAACTAATGCAGTGAAAAAATCCTAAATTTAGCATAAATTGAATGGATATTGATTTTTTTAGGTAAGCATTGATATATGTGGCTGAAAATTGTTCAATTTCTGCTGACTGTCTGCAACGGTACAATGCTGACTTCCGGTGAAGCAGTTTTTCCCCCTTCTCCTAGAAGAAACACTGCTGATGGTCATCTGTAGAAGGTAACAGACTCACTATGCCTGACCTACCACATATAATCCACTTCAAAAATACTGAACTGTCCCTTTAAGTAATCACCAAAGTTATTCTAATTCACCCTCTTAGGATCACGACCTTTTCTGCCAATGTGTCCCTCACTTCTGTCATATTCACACTTCCTCCCTGCATTTCTATGAAGCTTTACCGTCACTGACATTCTCCGCCAGTCTAGTGGATGGTCTTGGATTTCCCTAAAACCAGCTACTTTATGTAGACTAGCTTTCGACCCATGCCTCCCTGTACCAATCCCCAGCCTGGATCCCTTGATCTTGTATCACCTTAACTTTATTAGTCTTGAATGGACTTGTTGGGAAGCCACCCTGGTGTACAGGTGCCATTCTTCATTGATTTTTCACTCTGTCATTTTTAGAGAGTGTCTTTGTTTTGGCTTCCCCTCCAACTCCCAGCCAGATCATCAGTTGTTAGCTGACTTTTACTTCACAAATGCGTTCAGCTTCTGGGCATCCTTCTCAGGAAGCTCCCAGTGCACCACGCCTCTGGCAACTCTGTTCCAAGCCTCCCAGCCATTCTCCATTATTGTTCCGCCTGTCTGTCCTGCCTTAAAGATGTCCTCGTGAGTTTTTTTTGCCTACCTGAATCTGTACCTGCTTGTTTCCAGGATCGGGCAACAAGCAGGTACCTGCCCTGCTCTTCTACCTTCCTCCATCGTGTCGGCCATGGATTTTTGGTTACTTTTGCCTGTAATACTATTCATCTGTATTTTATTTTTAAAATCACTCAGTTTTTCCTATCTGGCTGCCTGGATTTGGATCATTTTCCTAGCAGCTTTGTACACACCCTGTAATGTTACAAGGGTTTATCACGTGGCTATCACAAATTCCTGTTCAACATTTCAGTTATCCATAAAAAAAGGTTCCCGTGCTCGCAGCAAATTCTCTCTCTACACAGAGTCATTTTCTAACAATTATCCACAGTCCTTTTGCTTTCATTGTGACCTTACTTCTAAGTGTTGCTACCAACTTCTTATCTCCACACAAAAGACAGGCACAGTTTGCAACAAGGTCTGTGAATTACTGTAACTGTGTCGTTGTATAAAATATGTTACTGCTGAATTTCAGTCCTGGCTCCTTTAAATCACTCAAATCAAATGCCAGAGTTCCACTATGCCATCATGCTGATACGATCTGCCCTCATTTTTACATCTCAGCAAATCTAGGCTATCTGGATGAATGCTTTGACTTTTGGGTTAGGGGAAGAATGTTTCAGTGCTTTTATAAGTGAACTCTTCATACTCCTTACCCTCATGAAAGTTGCAGCCACTGTTATTATACTCAAAACACTGTCTAAAAATCTGCTGGCAACATTATTGTTGAAAAGGTCTTCTGGTGTCCAGTAGTTTACAGGAAAAATTACAGCGTCAGAGGTTATATACTTTTACTGAGGTCATTTGGGGTATGAGATGCAGTGTGTGTGTGTGTGTGTGTGTGTGTGTGTGTGTGTGTGTACTGAAGACTGAAACATTTTACAACGTCTCTGCCAAACACGGATTCCCTTAATATGAGTCAGAAAGGATGCCTTCATCACTGCCTCTCTCACTTTATTTTTCGCCCACTTTTTTTTTTCTTTCTCCCGCACTCACACACACGTTTCTGCACACACCCTCATTGTTAAACACATTGCACACGGCAGACTGTAAGGTCATCAGCCTGCTTGTGTCTCGATCATCCTCCGTGGAACTGTTTTACTTTTGTACAGTTTTTTTTTATGGAACATAACTATCCCAGTAGCAAAGTCGTCAGCTCGTTTGCCAGAAACCTCCAGACTGTTTACACAGATTGTGTCTTTCAAGGCCAAATGTTGCACAGCGCCAGTTGCACCACTGGCACTTTGTAAATATTTACCCTCTCTGTTTAGCTTCACAAACTTAAGCCTTCACAATTTTTCATGAAAGAAAGATAGTGGACTCTGTAGGGTGTACATGCGTAATGTGCTAAAAGGCAGTGAATGACAGCAAACTGCGATTGATTGATGAGTATGTCCATTGGCGATGTGCCAAAGTAAATGTATGAAACGCTAATCTGCTTCCATATTTTTTTTTGATGGATGAGGGACTTTTATTTCTCTGTTGACTCACTCACTGCAGGAATCTCCAATCAGGCTGGACTTATCAAGCGTGAAAAACCATTTGAAAAGCGGGCTGAGAGGGACAGAAGAAAACAAGAAGGTTCTTTCTCTTTTTCCTGCTTTGAGAGCTCATTATTCTTCAAGCTCCCCTCCGTCTGAAAAGCTTCCCCCTCCTCTAAATTACTTCACTTTTTTAGTTCCCGCTTCACCTCCCCACAAGCCCACACTGTGTGAGTGACTAGTCCTAGTTTTCTTCTACTATAGCACCGCCCCCTTTCTGTTGCTGGCTCTTTTTATTCTCTCATCTCTGCCGCTGCTCCCTCCTTTCCTTTCTCCTCCCCTCTCCCCTCTCCTCTCTCCTCTTCTCCTCAAAGCTGGTTGCTGACACCAACCAGCTCACAGCCAAAGAGCTCCTCTGTCCCTCTCACACCGATCAAGCTTTAAACCACAACTTTTCCCCTGAAAAACTGAGACACTACTCCAAAGGAAGTTATTATTCAAGCGTAAAGGTACAGAAACAACTTCTATTTTAGTATTTTACCATGTAATATGTCTGCAACTGTATCTGTTTGTCTCAATTTTGTGTATGACTGAAAGATCTGTTCATCAGTAGCGTATCCATTAGACCCCAATTGTACACGTGTGTTGTAGTTACTCGAGCATACGTAGGAGGAAGTCTGCTTTACAGTTCAGTTTGCAGCACGTGTTCTTTACTCATGGAGGACTGAATTTGATTAACAGAAGTAGCAAAAGAAGGAGAATTTCTTGTTATCGCAGACATCAGTGCTCGTTGCAATGTAGTGAAATTGGATCTCTGCATTTAACCCATCTCTGAGGAGCAGGGGGCTGCCACCATATGGCGTCGAGCGACCAGCTCCAACTCTAAGCCAATGTCGTGTTTAGGACCCTGACAGGAGAATTAACATATATGTGCATGTTGGGTTTTTATAATGCCTTTGTGGAGGGTTGTGTCATTGTAAATTTTCTATGTGAGTCAATATCTGTTGAAGAAGTTACAGCAAGATGATAACTAAATCTTTCATTGTACTATATCTACTATATGTTTTACAGCAATGGTAAAGTTATAAATTTTTATTATTTTACTGAACTAAGAGAATGTAATTTGTTTTTTGTGCTTTAATATCTGATGCTAATGCTTTACAATGTGTCCTTCCTTCTCAATCAGGACGCTTAAGACCAAAAGAGAGGTGTGACAGAGCAACACATAACAAGTAAATCAGCAACACCTTTATGGTGCACCGTCACAGTTGAGAAGAGTTCCGGTTCCTGCATATTTCTGACAGATCTGTAAAATTCCTGCAACAGTATGACCCAGAGCAATGGGGAGAACCCACGGAGGACCCGCAGTGGTCTCCAGCAGATCCGAGCTGGGATCCAGTCGCGATCGCTGCTGGCTAAGAAGAGAGTGGAGAACATCTCGAAGAATGA
The DNA here is from genome assembly GCA_029823135.1 of Acanthurus reversus. Classification (NCBI taxonomy): domain Eukaryota; kingdom Metazoa; phylum Chordata; class Actinopteri; order Acanthuriformes; family Acanthuridae; genus Acanthurus; species Acanthurus reversus. Next base: position 24,262,254 of record JAPXVT010000024.1, read on the forward strand.
CGTGAAGGGATTCTTCATCAGAAATTCCTTTGTGCTCTTCACTGTCGCTGCTGTCATCATTGGTGAGTGGAAATGGGGTTTTTTTTGCATGAGACACTGTTCAGACACTGAACTCTGTTGGAAATTGTTTTGATTTAAGACGAGAGATTACAGGAAGAGGCTTTGTTTGTTCCTTTCCTCTCCTGTTCTCTCCATCTATCAGCACTAACCTTCCCCCATTCAAACTTGTAAAGAAGAAGACACCGGATTTTCTACATCACCCCAACCATCCATTATGTGGTGTGACTAACACCCCCTGTAGCAGGACGGAAGAAGAAAAAGAATTGAAACAAACTCACCGGATGAGAGAATGGAGGGAATTCCGATGAACTTAGCACATTTGCCTTTATGTGACCCTGTGGCTGACCCTTGACTTGTTGCCATTAACCTCTGGATCTGACTCGGTAGGAAGCGAGCCAAGCCCACCCACCTCCTGCACATCTGCAGCCCTGCTAGAATTACACAGTGCCATGACAAACACAGTGGATTGGTTGTTTGATTCTTCTGGCCTCTGGGTCAGTCACCTGGGCCTGGTGGTAGATCAGTGCTGCAGTGGACAAACAACTTATTGAGACAGAAGACTTCGCCACCACTGGAACGAACAACTTCTGATCTTATTTTAACCTGAAAATCCAGTTTAAAAAACATCCACAGCACAAGTCAGTCATCACACAATCACTGACATTTTAATAATGATAATCTAAACTCCAAATATGACCCGGTAAAACAAATGATAATTATTGCACAATACAAATATTCCCAGCAGTGATCATGTAATTACATGACTTATGTTTAACAGTTGAGCCACACCTCATATGCATCATTTTTAATAGGCAAGAGTTCACTGTTTAGACATGAAAATTTGAGTAAGCACGACTAATTTCCTTAAGAAGATGCAAGACAGTCGTGATAAAAAGGTTATGTTTAAACTTTCGGGGTTATTTTGTCACATAAAATCGTACCAGCATAAGTATAGCTCTGATATGTCACATTTTTTACTTTTAAAGATGAAAATTAAAATTACACTTTATTGTCAGATCTCTCCCAAATTTTTCTTGTGTCCCTTGATGTCCAAAGTTTTACATAAACAATAACACACAGTAGTACGTACTGCAGTGGCCCTCATATAGTGCTGTTGCATGCAGTATGCATTCAATAGGGACATACCACTTTGTCATGATTATGCACCTTGAACTTCAGCTGATGCTCCTAAATTCCTCGCAGCCTTAGTGCGATGAAATCAAATATGAACGGTTCACTGGCACGACAGCCATCTCCACTTCAATTTAGGTGATTCTCCTGAGCGACGTTTTGTGCTCCAGGGAATAACCTGTCAATCAGACTGGTTGTTTCATGACACATGCAAGCCTGAGAGGTCAGAGTTCATCTCAGCGCCTTCAAATTCAACTTTCAGCAACATGAACTCCACACACTAAAAATACTCAGCATCAATTTGATTGGCTCCACAATCTCATCAGCAGCAGGTAACTGCAGTCAGCCTTCCTCTCAGTCACAGTCTGGACTAAATCACAGCAAATGCTTCATTCATGGCGATTTATTTTAGGATTCTTATGCTGCAGTTTTGACTAAAGTTCTGCAGCGTTTTGCAGGTGTTCATTGAACAAAGTCTGACAGAGAAACTGCAGCGAGATAATGATGCATGCTCTTGGCCGGACTTCAACAGACCCACTGGGCTTTGAAAATGTGTGTGTTCATGCTGCACGTCACTCAGACAGAAAAACGAGAAAATCGTCAAAGTCCAGCAACAGCTGATTGATGAGAACGACGCCGATGAGAGTTAAACATACCCACCCACAAAATGTGATACATATATCTAAATCATGCTCAATTTTCTTTGAGCAGAAAAACCCACAAGTGTTCTTTTTTGTTTTTTAAAATTTGCTTCCTCACTGCCCTCAGATTGATTTAAATGTAGTTCAGTTTTAACGATGCTGCTGAAATTCACATCAGTGTAAAACAGAAACAGAAATAGAAATAGCTGCAGAAAACATGGACTTGAACTTTGTGTGTCCTAGGTGGGGTCTGATTTACACGTCACACGATTCTTATCTGTTGCAACACGTGAGCACTGAGGACGTGTAGTCACTTCTGAGAGGAGACGAAGGGCTTCTGTAAAGACTGAACTGTATGGTCCAAACTGAATGTATTTTCATGGACAGGGAAAGCAGAAACATGTCAGCATGTTGTAGAAAGTGTTACTTTCCAAGACCTTTTCCAGCTTGTGACTCCTTCCAATGAAGCCGTGTCTGCATGCAGCCCCTCACATCAGGCTGCATTTGTTCGCCCTGCCTGTTCTCTTGCTTTATCTGACTGACTTTGTGGAGCCTCTGACACCATCGTTTTCCATTTTAACCTTTAGTTCAATTCATTTGGAAAAATAGATTTTCAACATGGAGGAGATTCCAGATTCCTTGGAGGAAGCCTATTTTATTATTTTTTGTAAAACTACAAAAGTAAAAATTGTGACAACAAATCTATTTTGAAATATTAAATATTAAGAAAGTCAAATCATAACAGGCCTGTGTGTGTTTGTAACATCGTCTTTTACAATGTCATTGTGACGTTACATAACAGTCTGAGCTTCTTTGTGTCCATTTAGTCTTTGAAATGGTCAAGATAATATAAAATAAAAGGTCTGAAACAGGCAGAAAAAAGATGCTTTCGTTGTTGTTGTTGTTGTTGCCGTTTTGTACAGGTGATTCTGTACAGACCAAGCAGACGGAGTCTGAGTGTACACTTAATGACATGTTTTAATCGTCCATCCATTTTACAGACTCTAAAATGTGAGGATTTGCTTTTATTGATTATTGATCCGCTAAATAATCACATTGTACTTTTAGTTTTGTCCTGAGAACTGACTGTTTGTGGTTTTTAAAGCCAAATAATTTCCTGACTAATCTACAAACAAACAAACAAACAAACCACAAAGCTGAATGAATTCGCGTCATAACTACCAAACTAAATACACCGTTTTCTTAATCAAATTCCGTTTGGTTCATTGAGGAGGAATTCTTCCCAACTTTTAATTAACGAGGCTTGTGTGCACGAGCGCGCCGCTCGCGCTAGTTTCAGATTTCAAAGAATGAATCCGTCTTACCTCTAAAATACAAAAACCTCTTGGGATCCGTCTGGGCGGCTTCTTAACGCCTCCTCAGCAGAGATTCCTCGAACACAGAGTCACGCCGGGACCAGGACCGGCCGGTAGTCTCCGTGAAGACACGCAGCTGGTGGAGAGCCGCTTTGCTTGGTGGTGTGTTGGCAGCAGAGTGTTGCGTTTACGGTCGTTGTTGTATCGGTCTGTTTCTACGCCCCCCTCCTCCCCTCTGTAAGCAGATTTTCCTCCACCTGGTCGCGCGTCATCAGCCAAGCACCAGCTGGAGCTCCGGGCCTCCCCTCCAGGAGCTGGCCAACCCCCTGCCCGCTCCTCTGCGGCTGGAGGAGGGATGTATGGAAGACATTTAATGCCAGGAAGATAAATGAACACATTCATTCTGTGTTAAAGCTATGACATACAGAGTTAACATCCTGACTAACTAGAGGCTGTTTTCAATTAGCAAAGTAAAATAATTGTGCTACTTTAAAATCAGAAGTATTAACAATGAGTCAGTATTACAGCATGAGACAACTTTATACTCCAAATATTTTCTCTTGAAGAATAATAAAAGAGAAAGCAGGAGAGTCAAACTGAAGTCGAATTAATTGTTGTGACACATTCACCAGCTATAGAATAATGTCATTTTAATCACTTTCGGAGCATCACCACCTTGTGTTTGAGGTGCTGTGTCACTACGCCCAGACAACTAGTTCCTCGGTTTTTTCGCCCACAGTGACAATGTCTCTGTAGCACGGTAAATATGCACAGTCACGACATGTAGATTTTGGGATGTGTTTTAGAGGTTTTAGACGGTGGTGAGGGTGTCTCCCTATCACTTCCATTGAGTGCGACCCTGCTCTTGCGGGGCGAGTATGTAGCGACCTCCTGAACGCACAGATGAGAGAGAGGCATCTATGTTCTGGTCTTATGAAGGATTTTGGATGAATCAGCTACATTCCCAAAAAAGTGCAGTTTTGCTTTAACGCAGAGTAATTTGCTGATAAGATCTAAAGCTCCAGAGGAGCTATAAAATACATTAATTGTGGTGAAACTGTTTTCTCAGCTGGTTTTTTAAAGGTCAAAATGAACATTCACGCTCAGATACCAACAATTATCATTTAAAAATACTCCTTTTCAAACATATTTTCATTTCATTATAGACATAACAAACGTTTGTCAAATAACACGACCCCAGCAACCTGCACATCAACACACCTACATAATAATATGTACATACATTTTACTGCTTTAATAGGTTCAAAAACTTCGAATGACTTCTAAAGGGCCAACCGCTCTGACACATCCAAAGTGTTTCAGGATGGATCCCTCCAGACTGTGCTGGTTTTTAGGAAAACCAGGAGCAGCACCGTCAGCCTCACACAATGTGCGAAAGAGCAATCACCTCAGATTAGTATAAATTTAGCCCCACAGAGAAGAAAATAATCAGATTAGTCTCCAGAGCAGCTTGTTTGGTTTGTGCCGGAAGGCCTCGGCTGTATGTTGCTCTATTCGTCTCCTGCCTCCTCGCTGATGTTTAACCAATGAGAACAGCGTGACTGCTCAGCGCCCTGGAGTCATGACAAGAGGCATGACTCAAATTAGCGGGAGTGCATCCTCCTCTGAATGATTCATCGAACAGATCCAGAACCCGACATGCAGCCATGGAGGCGACGAGGCAGCTAAATGCAGCTGATATGAGGGAGGGAAGAGCAGCGGTGGGTGTTCACAAACATTTTTCTTCCAACTGAAACATGCACATGTCGGTTACGGAGAGGAGCTACATATTAAAGCACTTGAACCTGTGCTACATCGACCAAAACCACAGACACACTTAAGAACATGTTGCCAGCCAGGAAATTAAAAGATGATGAAGCTCATACGGGTTCAGTTTTCAACTTGTTGACTTAAAGTCGACAATTATAATCACTGCCTGTGAGAAGAGTCATGCATGTCTGAATAAAATTACAGTTATTGTTGTTGTTGCCTTTGAATGAAATGTGCATTAAGTCAAATTCACACTGTCGATGTTTCTTTAGAGGTGTCACTATTGTATCGATTCAGCAGACTTCATCAGAACTTCCTCTGCCTGTGTGTTAGGATGTCTACTGATAGATTCACTGACACACTTTCTCATTTACATAAACACACAAAATCCCAACTGCAGTGACATGCACTAGAGTCATGAAGCTCATGCATTCTTTATGCATTTTACAGTGCTGCATGGACAAAGACTCCCTATAGATGACACGTGTGGCAAAGCCAGACACAATCATAAAACAGATTAACAGAAGGGATGCTTTAATGTTCCTCTCTCTATGACTCTCTGCCGAGCAGTGTGAATGTCTGTAGAAGGAAGGAATACAGCGAGGGACGTGACGGCCCCTGCTGTCACTGTTGTATTAATAATTGTTCCATCTCTTTCTCGAAGAGGAAGTGAGATTGCTGCCAAATTGGAACTTCCTGCCTGATGTGGAGCACCTGGGCCCAGCGCTCCTCACAGCATACAAGCACCACCTCTGGCGCTGCTCTTGCTCTCTCTCTCCCTCCCCTCCCTGCCAGCGCCTGCACGCTTGTCTTTGGTTTGTCTTCTGTTTGCTCTACAACATTCTTTATATTAATAAATTACTTATATTTTGGCACTGCAGCGTCTTTTCCCTTCTTTGCCATGGCCTATGAGCCAGGTTATGACGGGGATGACTGCCTGCCAGTCAGTAGATTATCTCAAAAGGTTCCTGGACTTTCCACCATGATGAATGGCTCTTTTCTAAACCTTGAACTATCTAATAAAACCTCAACAAAGACCTGCAATCTAAACCCTGATCAGAAGGAATACATCCGATCCACTTGTAAAACAAACAAAAAAAGGTCTCACAATGTTTTTAACGGCCCATCCAGCTATCACGTTTTAAATTAAATTCTTAGATTTTTTTTAAAAAAGGAATCAAAATTCAAATTTCTACAAATAAAACATTAATGACTTGGAGTATTTCTTATTGACTGACAGCAGAATCAACATAACACATGCTGGCTGATGGTGGGAAAACACGGAGAAGGCTGGAGTAAATTCAAACAGAGAAAACACACTAACTCCACACAAAAAGGTCCAAGCCACACTGAGCCAGCTCAGCAGCTTTTAGGAATTGTACCACTAGTTTTCATCCATCCATCAATTCATCTTT
>JAPXVT010000024.1:24603822-24615947 GCA_029823135.1 Acanthurus reversus
TGTCAAGTCCCCTCGATGGAAACTGATACCTCATTAGAACTACTGATCTGCTGGTTGTAAAGCTGAAGCACAGAGCTCATGTGTTGCTGCAGGTTGTTAAAAACAAATCACTGGTGTCCTGAAGTAAACTCACACCTTCGACGTAGCCTTTTTTATTTTCTCCGTGTGACGTCTCAAACCTTTCTCGTCAGCACAGCCAGGGGCCACAAACCACGCTCTGCCCTGTGGGAGGGTCCGAATGCCTGAGGGTTAACAAGGTGGGACCCGAAAGGCTAATGCAACGGTGGGAGTTGAGGATATGCGGCGGGGTTCAGTGACAAAGAAATGACAGAAATATGAGTCTCTGATATGCAGTGCTTCACATAGCTCTGACAGTGTTTTTTAGGAAAAACAAAGGTGATCTTGAAATGACCTCTAAGAGGTGGAAGGTGAGGGGAAGCGAGGAGAGTTTGGGACTGAGGGGTATTACATCCTGTAATGGATACAGATCCAGTAACTTCTCTCCCAGTCAGATTACCGGTTTGGCCCTGACTTCTTAAGACACAGCTGGAGCAGGGGAAGCTATACGTGTGTGCGTGTGCGTGTGCGTGTGTGTGTGAGAGAGAGAGAAGGAGAGACTAAGTGAATGAGTAAAATGCTTTTTTTATAGTCTGTATTTGCAACTGAGTTTTAGTCACTTTTAAGATGTACAAAATAACTTGGTTTATTTTGTTAAGTGAGAATGTAAGAATAACTTAATAGCTATGAAGTTTGGGGGGGGTTCCTTTGTAATTTCTGTTTATTATGTGTCTATTTAAGTGCAGATGCCTGCCTTTGAACCCACAGTGACTCATTTTTCATTGGTAAGTTGTCAGCTGCACTGTTGCGCTGGAGCCAAAGTTTGCAGCAGTTTTATTGTGTTTGCTTACAGTTGAAGCAAAGTGGCTGTTGAGGAATGGCATTTAGATGGTTTAAGAGCAGTAGTCATATTTACAAGTTAAATTATTTTGGTTTATGATAGAGTCCTAATGCTCGGATTGTGTGCGTTGAGAGCTGTCAGCTCAGTACAACACAGTGCAACACAATACAGTGATGGACAGATAACAGGTGAGGCGGAGCAGAGCGGAGCAGAGCGGAGCTGTCTGTCACAGCCACAGTGCGCCAGGACTACAAGGGCTTAGGGTTTTCCATAAATTCACACCCCACCTCCACTCGCTCTCAGCCCCTGGAACAGTTTTTGTGGGTGGATGGTGCAGTGAGAAAGTGTGTGCACTTTGTTTTTGGCTTGTGACTTGGTGTTGAGAGTCAATAAAGGGAGAGGTATTCAATACAGAGGGAGGAAATGGAGTTGGATGGGAGAAGAGAAGATGTGTAATGAATTACAAAAGGAGAGGAGAGGAAGTATTGAAACCCTGGTTCTCATATAAATTCTGACATGCACAAACTTATATTCTGACATACAGCAGTGTCCCTTTTTTTTTAATCAAAACTTTATTTCCAACTTTACAGTGAATACTATAATAAAATTGGCCAAGTACTAGTCCTGCTGTGTCCTGATGTCACATCTGTGCCTCTTTCAGATTTTATGGCTTAAGGTGGAGATCTTCACTGTTTATCAGGCCAAAATTGCTTTTATTGACTTACCAATAGATGCTATCATGTTTGTATGAGCCTAAAATAAATTATTCATAACCTCTCCAAAGGTGCTATCACTTTGTGCATTAGTTAATCACAGAAAACCAAGAGAAAGAGAGGTCAGTGAATCAGCTAATTTAAATCTGGCAGTGAAAAATGAATAAATTCACAGGCTGTAATTTGGGGTCTTTTTATGGATGTCAGTGTGCCCACTTTTAACCAAATGGCTTCGCAATACCGACAATCATCGTACGCTATGATAGGTACCTAATCGCAGTCCAGATGGGAGTGGATGGTTTGTGTGTGTGCGTGTGTGTGTGTGTATGTGTGTGAATGGGCTGAGCTGACAGCGTGTTTGTCCGGTGAGATAGTACAGAGGAGGCCTGGAGCCGCTGATGGGTGATATGTGACTGACTTAATGGGAAGCTAATCACACGGAGGAGACAGTGGGACGCATGCAACTGTAAACACACGTATTGTACACTAACACACACACACGTACACACAAAGCACTGGCTCATGCACCGACACATGTGGAGTATGTGTTCTTGTCCTGGATGTCAGACAAAATACACACTAAATGTCCACATTCCACACATTATCTGCACATTAATAGGAAATACATCAATACCCACCAACAGCCCACACACGCACACATACATAGACAAACACTTACAGTAAATGCATGCACATATACACAGGTACTGTACATACACACACACACGCACGCACACACACACACACAGGCTGTAAATGGATGGAAAGTGACTGTTTGAGCCTGTGGAGATGACTGAGACGCCACAGACCAGAACTCTGGGAAATTAACACATGGCAGCTGTAATGTTAACACCATCAGCCTCAACACACACTCACGCACAAAGACACCCTGCACACACACTAACACTCTCTCTACTCCCACGGGCACACAGCAAGGCACTCACCTACACACAGATTTGTTCTCCTTCTCAGTGCCGGACGTCTCAAATTCAGATTTTGTTCATTTATCATTCAGCCCGAGCAATCATTTTTGGTGGCTATTAGTTCTCCATGACAGTGATTGTGTGTGTAGGTCATAGTGTGAATGTGTGTGAGGTTTTGCTACCTGACAGAGAATGTTTTTGTTGCCCTAGAGAGGGCGAGATGTGCCCTGAAGGATGAATTACAGATTCTGGTATCTTATCTCACACTCCCTGTGTGGATGTTTGTCTGTGTGTGTGTGTTTGTTCATAAGCGCTTAAAGTTTTACATGCGTGTCAGAACTGAGTGACACGACAGGCAGAATGACCAGTGAGGTTTCAACCATTTTATCGCAACAGGAACGCACATTTGTATTTGGTGTTTTGTTGTTTCAGAAATAACACTGTGTGAAGCTGAAGTGCACTCGGAAAAAATTTTGACTAAATCTTCAAGTGATTATTTTTTTGTTATAGTGAGATTGTAATTGAATTTAACTTGGGTTTTGTATCCATGTCGGCCTCCAATTCTGCCTAAAATTCTTGGTCAGGCATTTTAAGAGACTCCTAGCATCTATGTAGGATTAGTAGTATACAGCTGCTAAAATATAATTCGTATTTGATCGGGCCTCGGCTTCCACCCATTCACAAAGTTTGGGTAACGAGAGGGAAAGAACGATTTCATTTTACAGTTTTTTTTTGTCTAGTAAACTCCATCAAACCAGAGCCAACTGTCTCAAGCCAAAGGTCAACAAACAACTGTATGCGTTTTAGTGTTTTCACTGCTTTTTTGTCCCCACACACCACACAGCGCAGGAGTAAGCATGATGCAAATTGTTATGGAAAACAATGGTGGTAATGTTTAAAAAAACAAAACAAAAAAAAAGCAGGCAATATGCCTCTGAAAATTCTCATTCAGGTCATAGGTTAAAGTTTAAACTCAAAGACAGCTGATTTCAATTTGTGCTCTTCTTAACAGGCGTCATCACTTCCAGAAGTTAAAAAGTGCTGATTAGGACAAAAGGGAGACAGCTTTCATATTTTAACTGAGATCTCAAGTAACTGCTCATGTCAAAGTGCTCTAACTCATATATCTGTTTGTTTACCAAGGTCAACAACAGCAAACACTAAGTTCCTACGTATTCGATTTATCTTCTTGTCCCTTACAAACAGCCTGACCTGGGTTACTGTGTATGTTGTGTTACTGCAAACCATGTAAACAACTTAATCAAACTACTCTTATCTTCATCTAAACATTCACTGTAATCAAGCTATTTGTGTGCATACCAATTGAACAAAGTCAGACTTGTGTGCTGGACATTTGGAACCTGCAGTTTGCCCACTGAGCCGTTAAAATTTTTAAAGATTCCAGACTTACATTTGACCTTTAAATTAGCCTTTAATTTCAGTCAGTGTTGCCTCAAGGACCACATTTATACTAAGACTTGTAAGTCTGGTAACTTTCCTCCTCCTCCTCTACAGCGCTCCTTTCCTCTATTCATAGAAACACTTTCTTGTCTTTACTGGCTCTCTGTGTTGCTGTGTTGTGCATTTTAGGTTGGTGCTGCTTGGCATATTTATTTAATGAAACCATGCAGCTGATGTGTGTTTAAAGTGGGGCAATTTCTCAGCCTGTCAGGAAGAAAAAAGTGTGCATTTGTGTCGCTGCATCTTGTGCCGACTGTAAGAGGAGCACCTGTTTTGCATCAGTGGTTTTTCAAGAGATGAGAGAAAGTTTAATTAAAATTTGTTGAAAAACAAAAGTCCAGATTAAGGATGGGCACCTCTTCCTCTAAGGTGCCCGCACGTCTCTAAATAGTTTCAGTAGCTGTCAAAACTGTAGTTTCTCTGTTTTTTGTCTTGATTGCACACCTCTTTTATGTCTCACATAGACACAAATGCACACACAAAAAGGTGACATCATACGACTTGACTTCAGTCGTCTGTTTCCAGCAGTGATGGATTGCATCTCCCAAAAATGCAAAGTGTCCCATTCTATGCCATTATTATCCATTTCTCAAAGCCACCTTTAGCTGGTGAGAGTGTGTCTGGGTGTTTTGAAATGCTCTGGCACACGCATACAAACACACACACACACCCACACACTGTGGGTGTCTGTGTGGAGCTCTAAACTTGGGCTGTTATATTTGCCACGGCCAACTATCGACTTGGCGCGCGCGTGGCTATTGTTTATCAGTTTATAGACATGATTTTTGCATACCACCATGATGGAACAATGAGTCACATGATGATATCACGGGAATAGCATATCCAATATGGTAAAAATAGCTGCCAAGTTTGAATGGACCGTGAGGGTGTGTGTATTGTAACCTAATGCTACTTATTACTCTACGTGATGGGTGTGCATCATAGTCCAAGTATGCTGTGTTCAGTCATTGGATCACACACACTTACTCAGTTGCATGTGTTTTTTGAGAAATGAGTTTGCATTAGAAACCACATGTTGAAGGCTGTGGATCTAATTTCTGATTTGTGGTTACGATCAAATTATTTGGAAGTCCGCGCAGAGCATGTTTTTGCACATTTGCACGGAGGAAACAGGCTTTCAGACAGTGGGAGCATAACTCTAAGGAAACAACCAATGGAACTACTTAGCAAAGGCTCAAATGATAACAGTAATCGCCCCAGTCACTTGTGGTTTATACAGATGTTGAGTATATTTGTTTGTGGAAATTGGAGAGCTTTATGGTGTTTGGTAATTTGTCAGCTACACTGACATATTAACAAATGTATTAAACCCAGACGGGAAAGACCTGCTTGATATATGCCTTGATTTTGTGACACACAATGCATATGCTGTGTTACTGTGTATGCTTTTTGCATGTGCTTAAGCATTCCTTCGTGACATAAACATCTGTCCGATGGCAGCTGCTTTGAGGGATCTGCAGGAGATCACCAATGCCTCTTGCAGCTTCATTTGTCTTCCACAGGGATTGTTTGAAAAGAGATGTAGGAGGACATTTTCCATCATCTTTGCATACAACATTTGATCTTTGAAGTAAATATTTAGTCAGCCAGCTATTCTCTTGGTTTCATGCAGACAAAATGTCTTAACGTATCAAACTTGATTTCAGTTTTAATATTTTTTTATTAGGGATGTGTGATATGGCTTAAGTTCTCCTTGAATAAATAAATGTGAGTTTCTTTTCTATAAATCCATTGTTGCCAATTAAAGAGCTACTTATTAAGTTACAACAATAATGCAATGATCTAACAAAGTTACTTTTTCCAACTTTAGTCTGTGTTGCTCTTATTTTTGTCCTTATCACAAGCCAGTTTTAGGTGGTAGCGTGTAGTCAAATCAGGACAAAGTTTATGAGCCAGATTTGAACCAGTGGAATCTGAATCACTTACAGTGCACAGCCACAGCCCACTGCTCCAGCCAGAGTCTGTGAAATGATGTGAGCTGTTTTGTTATGAGTAGGAGCCCACAGATGGCCATGAGAAGGAGCAAAGGAGCTTTTGATGAAGAGACCAGCTGGTATCCTTTCACTCTTTTCTTTGCTTTGCTCCCTCACATCTCCTTAAAGGACCGTTTCATCATTTCCTTGTATTCCAAAGGGAACGCTGAGGGCCTTCTGGAATGAACTCAGAGTTCCGGAATCCTTGTGTAACTGTCACTCATTCCCCCAAAAGGGGACACGCACACGCACACACACACACACACACACACACACCCCCCAGTGGTCGCAGCATAAAGCTGGCAGATGACAGCTGTATAACAGGAGACTGGCACTGGCTCATTACTGCATCATTCATCAGGGTGACATAATGAAGGAATGTTTGAAGAGCTGTTGATGATGTTGTTGTGTTGGAGGACAGAAAGGCTGAAAGCAGCTTCAGCAGCTTCTTAATCCGTATTCTCATTAGTTTTATTGTGCTAGTTTTGTAATGAAAGCATCTTAAAAGCTGTTTTCTGCCTAAGTCACATGACATTACTTCCATCTTTTATGATTGGCTACTTGGTGGTCGGTCTCAGTACTGGTAGTTGGATGGGTACAAAGCTCTTATTCCTATTTGTTTTTCCTACAAGACTGATTGATTGAAAGAATTGACTGAAATATTTAACTAATTTCAACTGGCAGTTGCCATTTTGCTTGCTCCATTTCAAAGAAGTCTTACTCTCATAGAGTTTGTTTACTTGTGCTTGAACCAGCACCTTTATTTAGAGATGCATCTGTGAGTTTTAGACGAGTGCATGAATAAAGAGGTGTTAAATGTAGGAGAAGAAGGACACAAGGTGGTGTGAGAAGTCTGTAGGAGAGAGGAAAAAAAGCATGGTGAGCTTCTTCTGAAAGTTGCACTGAAAGAGGTATAGATGGAGGAGTAACGATGCAGAACGGCTTCTTGCCCTCAAGGCTTCAGTATAACAGAAACTGTAAGACTGTGTGACTATGAGCTCGAGACTAAGAAGCTAAAGAGCCTTTTCCTTGCTTAGACAGCAGTGTTAAAAGTATAAGGTCTTAGTCTGCATTAAGTGAAACGTATGATGGAATCAGTCTGGTCTTTTGCCCTTTAATATTAGTAGAGTAATAAAGCAGTAAAAGCTGGTTTTCATGATTCGTTTTTAGAATTTGTTAAACTATTGTCAACTGTGATTTCCTCAAGGGCATCTGTACCTTAAAGTGTTGTGGTTCAAAAAGTCATTAAGATGAGAAAACTGAAAGAGAGAGAGAGAGAGAGAGAGAGAGCTGTGTCACAGGACCCAGAGTCAGATTATCCAAACGAGAGACGACCTCGTCTTCCCAGCCTCCAGGTCACAAAGTGGGGTTCATTAAGACATTCCTGCACATGTGGGATGGCTCGACTCATCATAACACTGACAGGAAGAAGAACGCGGAGATAAGAACGGGCACTGAAAGTACGCCGAGGCAGAGCGAGGCAGAGCTTTGTCACAGGACTCGAAGGCAAAACATTTGAATTTCAAAGTAAGTTTAGCCAAAACAGCGAGTGAGACGACCTCAGCTTCTCCGCATCGAGCCTCCAGATCACTAAGTGGGGTTCATTAAGACATTCCTGCACATGTGGGATGGCTCGACTCATCATGACACTGACAGGAAGAATAACACAGAGATAAGACCGGGCACTAAAGGTACACGCAAGTCGAGAGAGAGTAGAGGAGGAAAAAAACACCTTCCATGTTTCTTTTGCTGTACCGACGGCACTGTCAAACACCAGGAAGATGGACTGCTACTTAGAGGGAAGAAGGGGGCAGGAAGGGAGCCAGTGTTGTCAAATGAGTGTGTCTTAAGTGGAAGAGGGAGGCGGGTAGTGTTTACATGGGCTCGGTGAAAGGGCTTTTCTGGTAGGCCTTGTTTGACATGGCCAGGATAACTAATGAATATGTTCTCTCTCTTTCTGTTTCCCCCTGTCTGTTTGATTGTCTGTCTCGCTCTAAATCTCTTGTCCTCATCTCGCCATCTCATGCTCCATATCCCGCTCCCTCACCGCTCTCCCCATCTGTCCGTCCAAATATCTATCGTCTTCTTTCATTTTGTGTTTCAGTTTGTACAAAGCGGCATCTGTTGAAAGGAGGCTGGCCTTTTAACGCTTTTGGGGGTTTGTGGAGCCACGGTTGTTAATTGTGCGTTTACAGTGGCCCCTATATCCTGCCATCAAGCCTGAAAACAGCCTATAGGGGAGACCTGAAAGCTCGAACTGGAATCTGAAAGGCTGTTTTAGTGAAAGAGCTTGGAACAATTATAGTGTCAGTGAAGTGCCTGGAAATTTGGACCGTTTCAGAGCACAAATCACTTGACTTGCTGCATGTTTTAACATTTGTAACGTTTGGACTGGAGTCCCTGTTGGTCAGTGCTGGATTTTAAAGGGGTTGCACCTGAAAGCCAGGCGCAATATTTTCCTTTGCTTCATGTTTACTCTCATACTCCCTTACCTGTGTTACCAATGCTCACTAACACCAAGAATATATTCTGAAAAGACGCGTTATCTCTCTAATACACAGCTTTTACACTCTTTACCTCAGCCAGAATCTATATTGGTGCAATTTTGCACCATCAAGACTAAACACATTTTCCCTCCTTGAAGATAAGAGGAACATGTAGAGTCAAAGCCGTTCTGTTTTCTAAAACAGAAGCACATTACACCTTGGTTACTCTCCCACTCACAGACTGATGGGACAAACTAATTTAGGTCTTTTACACAGCATGGCACAGTACCTGGCCATTGGTTCCAAACAAGCTGAGTCAGTAAAGTAAAAGCACAGCAGACCACCAATTGGTCGCGTAACACCGGACATCCTGCACAAACCCAGAATTTTAAATGGCCATTGACAGACAAAGAGACAGATTACCTCAAATGCCTCGCTTGCATGCCTGACATACAGAGCTGCGAGGCAGCCAGTGTTAAGCCACATTCACACATGGACTGCTAACCTTAAATTTTGCGGTCATCTAATGTATGTGTGAATGCAAATAACTGAATCATTTGGCACAGATTTAACCTGCCAGTCTTAAGTCTGTGTAAGGCACTTGTGAATAAAGCAGGTCATTGTCAGCGGAAGTTACAACGAGCGGGTGAACGTGTTGATGTTCTCACACTGCTGCTGGACAATGACCCAACACGGTGCAGCTTTCTTTCTCTGGTGCCGTCTTAGTGCAGCTGCTTTGTATTGTTATATATTGCAATACTGTAAGAAAGGTGATATTTTGCAGTTTTTTTCTATTTAATTTTAGGAAAACTGTCATGGTATAAAGAACATACTAATATCAATAAAATCAGAGTATTTAAAAACATACTTTTTTATGCAATCAGAGCAGTCAGGGGTTAAAAAAATGAATTACTGCCATAGATCGGAAGCCTCATTCGCCATCGCTGATGTGTGTAAATGAATCACATCATGATTCTGGCGTGCTCTGCCCAGACGCCACTCCTCACTCCAACCCAACAGAGTATCTCTGCATGTGAAAACACGTCTTACCCACAATCCCCTGTTGTGTGCTACATGTGTGAGAGGGAAAACGCAATCCAATGTGCAGACCTGATTCATTCGAGCACTACATGTACTTCATATGAGAAAACGTCTCTGCAGTTTTAGTATAGTGCAATTTCCCTGTTTACATATGATCTAGCTACAAAAGAACATGTGCGTCAGCTGCCAAGTAAAAAGAAATATGTCAACATAAAAAGATCAAGTAATGTTCACTCTTTATAATGTGTTTGAAGGAATTGTAGAGCTGCTGCTGCAGAGCGACCATAAAATTTACTAAACACAAGCTGACGGCAAAGGAAACTTCTGTGATATACATTCTGATCCATCTCGTAGAATTTTTAAGTATAGACCCATTAAGTACTGGGTGAGACACCTCTAACTGCAGATGTGTTTTGTGCAGAAAAGAATTAATTAATTAAACAGCATTCTGCTCTGTTGTGGCTTTTCCTTTTATCTCTCTCCCACTGTCTTTCTCTCGTGCATGCGCGCACACTGAGCAGCAGCCAGGGATCCCAGGTGCAGGATGGATGTGAAAGGCTTTGTGTTTTGTCAACAGCACAGCAGCACCTCACATGACTATTCAGTGGACTCACATGGGGAGGACAGGGAAAAGAAAGAGGAAGAGAAGAAGAGGAAAAGGGTGGGGTTTTAAAAAAGAAAGCTGTGTGGGAGACAGGAGAATAAAGTGCAAGAGAAAAAGAAAAAGTTTGCTTGTGGGAGAAAAAGGATGCAGGAGAGAGGGGTGAAAGAAAGAGATATGGAACAAGGGGAGAGGAAAGTTGGCACTGAGTGAGACACAAAGCGAGCGAGCAATAGGGGGCAGGATGGAGTAAGTGACGGGTGGGAGGGGGGCAGAGTGAGAGAAAGGGTGGAAAAGGCCAGTGGCCTCTGCTCTGTCCCCTCTGTGTGCTGCTAAACTGCCCACCAGTTCCCCGCAGCTCTGTCACTTCTCGTTTGTTAATCCCCCTTTCTTCTCCCCCCTCCTACTCTTCCTCGCTCCCTTTCTCTCAAATCGCTCAATTGTTAATGTGACCCCTTTAAACCCCACCATCCCTCTCTTGCAGCATTGTCAACACATTATCAGTACAAGAGAGACATTTAGAGAGGGAGCTGCTTGATGACAAATCACGCTTGTTTGAAAGAATTTGTAAAAGTTATTTTTTTATTCATAGATTCCCTTGTGCAAATGAAAGACCTAGAAAAAAAAACAGCATATTATGAAGCTGTGCTGTGGAATTCTTGTTTTTTATGTTTCTGTTAAAATGAAGAAGATTACTTTGCATGAAATATACTGAAATCTGTCAGTGCTGCACACACTTCGCTTACTGATGATAGAAAGGGGTCTTTGTATTACCAATGACATTTGTAGGTTAGAAAACTAATGTCAAGTCACATCAAGGGCTGCTTAATTGTGCAAACTCACATTTATCTCAGTCAACATGAATGAGATGAATGGACACAGCCACCCTTTTCTCCTTGATTGTAGCACAAAGAAGAAAAATCAAAGCGTTCTACCTGAATAGAACCGACAAGCTACAGTATTTAATCTCTCTCAGAGCTTTAGCTGTGTCCCTGAATCTTTATCACTTTTCTAAATAGACATTCATGGGCGCCAAATTACAAGTGACAGTGAAATAAATCAAACGAGAAGTAGAGATTTTTGACGTGTATGTGAATACTCTTTTTGAATGTGTGTGTGTGTGTGTATCAGTCCATTATAGGGAGCTTTAAGCGCTCATCCCCAGAGGAAATCCTTTGATGTTCTGTGAAAGACAGCTGAGCTCAGATGAAAGAGGAGATAGCACATATTATCTGACGTTTGACTGACAGTGCGTCACCACCCTGAAAATATAAAGCACATTTTCACATTCCCGTCTAATCCATTTTTTAAGAGGTGAGGCTCTTTATGGTTTGTCTTCCCACACACAATTAGCACAAGATTAATCCTAATTGCTGTATGACTTGTTAGACCGTGTAAGTTATTTGTATGCACCTTGCCTTTGATTTGCCACATCCCACTGGGGAAACCTCCAAGCGTGGTGGATTAGTGGTTAGCACTGATGCCTCATAGTTAGAAGGTCCTGGGTTTGATTCCCAGCTGAGGCAAGTTTGCATGTTCTCCTCGTGATCTCGTGGGTTTCCCCCGAGTGTTCCGGTTTCTCTCACCATCAGTGCCTGACTCAGAATGTCTGAGGGGCAGGGGACAAAAAAGCAAAAAGGGCACTTGTTGTATAGTCGGCGGACACTTTATTGCATTTTGTCCACTGGAAGGGCATCCTAGATGCTTTATCATGTTATATCTGTCATAGGGGCATCCAAGAGAGCACTTTTGTGGCATTCTTTTCTAACATTAATGCAGGGGGTGATTGCCCCTCCCACCCCCTCTCTAAGTCCGCCAGTACCCACCATCAAAACATGTATATACGTCTGTTTCAGAGGTACTGGCTCAGAATCTGTAGTTGGTCCCCGGGAGCTGCATAGCGGCTGCCCACGGCTCCTCTGGGATGGGTTAAATGCAGTGAACACATTTCACTGTATGCTGTATATGTGACCAAAAAAGTTCCTTTAAAACAAAATGAATGCTAGCC
>JAPXVT010000024.1:24634946-24651109 GCA_029823135.1 Acanthurus reversus
AATACTGTGATAATAAAGAGGCAATACACATGTAATAACATGTTACATAAATTTCAGCGAAATATTACCCAGATATACACATTGTTATTATCAAGCCATTACCAAGTTTTTACTTGGTAATTACATGTTATTACACATGTTTTACCTCTTTATTTTGACATTATCACCCCATTATTATCATCTTATTACCATAATTAATGTAAAGTGCTGAAAAAAAGTGTGAAAGTAATAAATGTTCATGGGAGCATTATCAAGTGTTTGGACTCTATTTTTGTATTTTAGTCACGTAAAGTGCTACCATAAATGCTCTGGGACGCACTCCCCTCTCTCCTGTGGAATCAAGAAACACAACCTATTCTTTTCCTCTTTGACCTAATCTATTTTATTTGTATCATTCCTGGAGTATTATGTCTGTTTTTAAACCTCATCGTTTTTATTATTATCATTTCATTAATACTGAACTATTATCAAAGGGCTTTTATGGTCAATCTACTGTCAAATTATTAATAGCTTTTGATGCTTGTTCTTCCGTTCATTTTACACCTATTTTCCCTGTAAATATGCAACATGTTACAATCAAATTAACACGTCTACCTTACTTTAGACTGGAGTAGTTAATCCTAAATAAGACGCAACTTTAATATCTGTATGAATGATCTAGAGAACTTGCAAACCACTGTGTGCAAGCGGTCATTGAGCCAGCATCTGTGCAGACTCCCTATTGAGGATTTTGCAGTATAAGCCACCTTCACTCAGCGCTAATTGGTTTAGGATGGCACTTAATATGGTGAACCCTGCACATGAACAGGCAAACGGGAAAGTTGATAGGGCGAGAGGATGGGGGCTGGTTTGAGAAAGGCCCAAACAGTCTGTCCTGCTGGAAAAAGGTAAACTTAAACATGGCAAGGGTCAAATTTACCAACAAGTTTGACAACAAGTTTTACACCAAGTTACCAACAACTGGAAACTTTTCTTGCATTTTGATTTTGTATTCTGCATGTGAGTTATTAAGAGATAATGATGATCCTTGTGGAAACAAGACACTGTCATGACCTTTGGGTTCATAATTTGTTCTGAAACAAACTGAACTGATGGCTTGATGTTTTAGGCTTTTATCCTCAAAATTTACACAACTCTTCCCTTTGATTTCCTCACATCTGACATCAGCAGTTACATTTGAAAATATACAAAACATCCACTCTGTCATTTCATCATCACACCTTTTTCTAATTTGTTTGATAAGGCTGTCCAAAATTAAAAACATACATCATTTTGAGGCCTCCACGTCCATGACGTCGATACAAGAGGTCAGATTTTTATCTGACATTTTTCTGACGGCCTGAATAAAGAAAGAAAAAAATCAATGTGAAAAAATCGATGTCTCAAGGTTTCCTCCTGTGTGGACAACCACAAGATGAAATCTGTCATGAAGAGGTAAAAATCTGACCTTTTGCACACGAGTTAACTCAACCTACTTGGTTTTCCTTACAATATCCTCTTCAGTATCTCCTCTACATACTGTATCTGCTGTTCAGTTTCATATGGCGTCTCTCCATAGTTCAAAGCAGAAATATCTCCAGTTTCTGAATATTTTACGTGTTTTTTCTTTTAACTGAATGTTCCTGCTGTCCTTTAAAGAGTGAATAGAGTTATTGTCCCCAGGCGCATCTGACAATTATTTAAAAGCCACTAAAAATAAGGCTGTTTGTCTTTCCTCAAAGCTGGCTTATCACAGCTGCACCTTCTCTATCAGAACCTTGCGACCTGAGTCAATGCAAACATTTAAAAGCCTGCCTTAGTTCACAATGTTGCTCTTCAAAACACAAAATATATTACACTTCATTTTACACAAGCCTCTTTCTTCTGTGTCTTGATTTTTGATCTCTAAATCACAGCTTCTTCAAAACAAACATCATGAGTTGGAATGTTAGTTGCAGATGGAACAATTTTTAAGATGAAGGGCAACTAACTGATGTGTTACAGATTCTATCCCACACCCTTAAAACATTAAAATGGAGGAAAAAAAAAACATTAATGTAAAATAACACAAAAATGACCACTGAACAAAAATATTATGCTAATATAAGATCATTAGAATGAACATGATAATCATGTATTTACATGTTTCAGACGATCAAGAAAACGTTAATGCTTTTCTTTAAGAGCCACTGGATGGCGCTAGTGACCAGCAAAGTTATGGTGGTGATCACAAAGGAAATCACATGTGGCCTGATGAAGGATAACACAACTGATGTCCTGGGATGATGGGGCACCGAAAATAAGATAAAAAATATACTGCATATATATGTGTGTGTGTGTGTGAGCGCGTAGGCTATATGAAAATATGATCGATAAAATCTGTATATCGGGTTCATTTAGCGGTAATGGATGTTATCAGCTGTCTTTCATTCACTATCACATGAGGCTATGATACTTTGTATATTACTGTATTTAAAAAAAACACTCGTGTTTTCACTTCTGTTCATTCCTTTTGGCTTCTTCTCTCGTTTTTTAAGTTCAACCCTGTCCAGAAACGAGCATAGAGAGACTCCTGGATTTAAGCCTCTGGCTGACATGATGCTATAGCCATGAACGAAGCTCCCCACCCTGTGTCCCCGAAACAACAGAGCCTTTGTAACTTAAAAATCATCACTGCAGTCTTCAGGATTGTGGGGAACCTTCAAGTTTCCTTATGAAAAAGATGTTGAACAAAAATATGTACAATTTCAAAAGTACTATCGGCTGACTTCTTTTATGCAAACATATTAGTATAAAGTACTGTAGTACTGCGCATGATAATGAATAACTGACAGTCTGCATCATCGCCTCCTTTATCTGTTTATCATAAGTGAAATGTTAAAGATACCTCAAAACAGACAATTTCACACATCTGTCACCATGGCTAACAAAAATACGTTTTTACTTGCATCCATCAGGATTATAACTTTCTTTGGATTGGCTTCTTTAAAGGAAGTGGGCAGCAAGTTCAACTGCCTTTGACTCACAAGCCTCATTCCAGAAAAGTTAGGACCCCATGTAAAACATGAATGAAACAGAATGTGATCATTGCTAACCCCCCTTTTTTTTCTCTCTCTTTTTTTTTTTAACATATTCTCAGTTATTTTCAAAAGACTGTATACTAAATGTTTACCTCATCAACTTAATCTACTTTTGTAAGTATATTCTTATTCTAAATTCGATGCCAGCAACAGCAGCATGATTGAAACGAGTCTGGAAAGGTGGCAAAAACAGAAAACATGTGCAATGTTCAAACAAACACCTAATTGGAACATTTCACAAATAAACTGGTTCACTGGTTACAAATACGAGGGGTGATTGATAAGTTCCTGGCCTAAGGTAGAAGGAGATGAGTTATACAGCTTTCATTACATGTATGTGTAGTTCAACTCTGAGTGATTATGCATAAGGTTTTATGATGATGATGTCCATTTTCTTACACAGTGCTGACGTGCTATTTTCAATTACCCAAAACAGAAATACCACAAAAGTAATTTACATTAAACATTCTGCATAATCAATCAAAGAGTTGAACTGCATTTTCATGTTATGAGACCTGAGTTACTCATCTCCTGCTTTAGGCCACGATCTAATCAAGCTCTCTTTGTATCATGACTAGATATGAAAGAAGCATCCTGGAAAGGCTAAGTCATTTACAGGAAAGGATGGGGCATGGTTCATCGCTTTGTAAAACACAGAATTGTATAAAGGATATTACTACAGGGGCTCAAGTTTTACAGTGTGAGACCACTGTTGACAAACACAGTTTGTTGGCAAATGATTCGATTTCACAAAGGGTCTTAAATTTTTTGGAAACGGTTATGTATTACCACTAGATTTCATGTGACCTTGACGATTCAACGTCTTCATGTTTTTTTTTTCAAACTCAATACAGAATATTGAACAAATTCAAACATCATGAATGATGTCAGTCATAAAGGAAAAGCAGTTATCTCTGGCTTGTTTCTGGTCAGGGTCCTTGATTGACAGTCACTGTGTAGCAAATTCTGTTAGCAGGAAATGTTCCACACATATGGACGGCAGAATACATAGAGCGTTCCCTAGGAAACGATATAAAGACAACAAACTGTACTGGCAAACACGTACAGCCAAGGCTCACAAGACAAGAGGGGGATCATGTCTTTACCTTCCCTCTCTCATTATCTGTTTTCCATCCGGTTCTTACAGATGATCACCTGCAGCTTCTTCCATCATTTCATGTTTATGTCGTCCCTCCCTTTTGTAATCAGTTTAGCTTCTCCCCCTTTATGATTCTGTTCCATTCCTTTAGAGGTTTGCAGGGTCAGTATCTCTTTTTTCTTTTCCCCTCTTCTCTTAGTTCTGTAATAATTAACAGCAAGAGAACAACTAGTTTTAGACTAGACGAGGTCTATTTTTAGGTGTGTGTGTATGTGTGTGTGTGTGTTTTGTTTGTTCCTGATAGACTCTGCTTGGGTTTTAGGTTGGGTTATCTCTCCTTCGGTCACATATGACACTGCAACGTTGCTCAAATAAACACACAAAGATACACACTTAGTTTGAGCACCGGTTCAAACACCTTTCATCCCGTCTGTGTCCACGTCGGCATGATTACCCTGCTCGTTCATCGCTGCAGTAAAAACCATAGAGAGTTCACGTGTCATCGTCTACAGAGTTCTGCCATTGTCACAGTAACCCCTTTGTTCCGTCAGTGTTCCGTCGTCATTGAGGCAAAGTTGCTGTCATGGCGACCCATCTCTTCCAGCACAGCGGCCAGTTCATTTAGGTCTCCATCAGGGAAGTGCTGGGCCTCCCAGAGATCCAGGATCACACCTGTCGGGCTGGACTTGGTGGCAAAATAGTTCAGATACCTGGAAAAATGTTGAGGGACAAATTGTAAAATTTTTACAGACACAATGTTTTGATCATGGAGTGATTGGAAAGTTTGACATGGAGTCAACAATGACAGCATTAACCTTATAAGGAAAAAGTTTTAAAATAAAACTTTCTGAAAGTCGTATTAAAAAAAGGGAATTGCTGCAGTACATTCACATCCTCAAACATCACTCTGGTGTCTCAAAAGTGTTTGAAAAGGATGACAAGGAAAACTATTTCTTCTTTCTCATATTGCACTGAAAGGATGACAAATGATCCCCGTTTATTTATTAATGCTTTGAAGATAGATGTAATTAATTTCACCTGGTGTGACTTCTGTCTCCCTAAAATCTTGTTGAAACATATTGAAAGCACAACCCAAAAAGAAACATCCTTGATTAAGTTCTGAATACCACATTATATGAAATGAAATAAGCAAAGGGACAAAATGAAATGAGAGAGATGAAAACGTTTTAGAAAATCCACAAGTCGGCTCTGAGTGTGCAATTCAAACTGCTCTGAAAAAATAAGCAAAATAAATGCTTTCAGAAATTGCATTAGAGCACAAAAATGTGCCGACAAGTCCACAGGGAGAACAGGTTTGATAGCATTAAAGCTGTCGAGAGTCAACTGCACAATGGTTGCAGAGAAAGAGTCTGACGCTGAGCCGTCTGACAGAGATCCCAAAACTGCCTCAGTGGAAAGCCACCAGATTTGAGTCTCATGGGGATAAAAATGAGACTTTCTGTTCCTCTGTAAATTCTGTGATTGTACTTTAGGCACACTCTGGTTCTGTTTAAACAAAACCAGGGAGGTGTTCATCACTCCTCTGCTCCCTTCTGTCTGTCTACCCGTGCTCTCGTTCCTCTTCCTTTAGAGTTTGTCTCACTGAAAACATCTCATAGCTATTTTCATTTCTTTTGTCTTTTTCCTTCTGTCTGTCCTTTATTCAGTCCTTGTTTTCTTTCTGGTGTCTTTCCGTCCTTCCCTTCTGTCTTCCCCTTCTTCTCTCTTTCTCTCTGTCTTCTTTCCTTCCTTTTTCCCTCTCTTTCTCCCTCCTTTTTGTCCTTCATTCTTTCTTTCTTCCATTTTCACTGCTCCTCTCTCTCTCTCTCTCTCTCTCTCTTTCCTTCCTTTCTTCCTCTTCCTCTCTCCTTTCTTCCTTCCCTCATTTCCATCTTTCCCTTCTTCTTTCCTTTCTTTCTTCCTTCTTTCCTTCTTCGCCCTCATGCAGCATGTCGTAGGGGGTTTGTGCTATGTGCGATATGTGCCGTTACCTGAACTCAACAGCTGAGAACCACTTTTGTTGTTTTTGTAGCTCAGTTTAATAAATCAAAACCTCGTCTTTATTTTGGTTTGTCTGTGTCTGTGTACAGTGTGCACAGCTCAGGTTTCACTGTTTATTCATACATGAGAATGAAAGCTATATGAGGAAAGACGTCTGTGTCGGCAGGGCATGAGTCATACTTTGAAGTCAAACAGCCATGACGTGGCAGTTACAGGAGCAAAGCGGATAAAAGGTGGCATTTCCTTGCTGGACCACTTTATCATGCTTCTTTTGAAGAGTGGCTTTTCGTGGAAATGTGGAAGCAAACAACAAATTGGCAGACTGTCCATTTTTCACCCACAGATCGGGAATATTTGGTGCCCACATTAACGAACTACATCATGAGCTGGCTGCCTGTTGGGACAACAAGGTGCACTTGTGCCCAATTATCCTCTCAATATCTGCTTCTGCTGCCGTGGTTGCTGGCAAATGAACCTCCAGACTGAATCAACGAGTCACACATCTGGGGATACAGATACTGAGGCTGCTACCTGTGAGTCAGATGCAAATAGTAGACACTTGTATCTTTACTGTGTGGGTTGCATGTTAGTCTGGAAGAACAGCATTTGACCAAACTCTACAGGGATGCAGGTTCAAAATACTGAAATGTGTTAAAATGAGAGAGCAGAATCTTTGTGTACTTTAGTTTAAAGATGTACTTAGTTGTCACTGTGGTTATGCCTCCTTATTATTTTCTATGTGCTATTTCATCTTTGAGTCCTAAGAAGAACAAAAAAAGACCAAGACTGATTCATCTCAGTTGAAGTCCACCGTCTGATTTAGTCTGCCAGGACTCAAGTCGCATTTGAATCTGCAGAAGTTTCTCTTCTGTTGGTGAGGAGGGGAGGCAGCCACCTTGATGAGCTGCTATGCGATTTGAAAACAGATTCCTGACTACATGATGCACCAAACCAGGAAGCATACAGGGAATAAATGACAGAAAATGTATGTGTCACCTGTCTAGGTTGAGTTTGTGGGCCAGCATCCTCCAGTCGTTGCCCCTGGTCTGTGGTGCATCTAGGCTGCCACACAGCTTCTGTCTGATGGACAGAGGAATGCGGAAGGCATTGGGCCCCACTAAGGTTGTGATATTACTGGCAGGATCCATCAGGGACGTGTCTATGCACTGGACCTCCTGGAGAGACACAAAAATTGGTCATAGTCTCTTGTTGGTTAAAAAAGAGACGGATTTGTCATTTCAGGGTTAACTTCAAGATAGGTATAACTTCAGTAGAGACACAGGAGAACAAGGATGCATCTCATGTACTAAAAAGCTTAAAAAGTCAAATGAGTGGTTCGTAATGTTCATCCATGTGGAAAAGTTAAATTCATCATATTTCTATCTCAAATACAACACTTTTTTTTCCTTCTTCACAAATCTCTTCTTGTCTCCCAGCTCTGGTGTGGCCAACTACTGATAGGTTTCCTAATTAATACAAGCACGAACAAAACAGGAAGACCTGCTTCCAAATATTTTCTCTCTCTCCTCTCATTGTTGATCTCTGTTTCATTTTAAACCTTCATCCATTAATGTGCTGCTCCTGCAAAGAAAGGAGGCACTGGTCTAATGAATGTGGCACGACAGAAGGAAACAACAACTGCCACTGTTGATGTAAATGATTACTATTTACTGCAACTACTTAGCCCCAATTTACAGCAGACAGCTCTCTGCTGCTGGAGACTGAATGACTGATGTAAAGGGATTGAAGTTTCTCCGTTGAAATAACCTGCTATGCTTGCCAGTGTTCAGGATGCTGCTGACTGGCTGAGGCTCTACAGCAGTATATTCGATGCACACACAAATGGCATTTTTCCATATGCATGTGCTGGCTTGGCTCAACATGGTTTGGCTCGGCACATCAGTCCAGCACGGCAGGGGTTTGCATTTCCATCACAGCGGGGCCAACCGCTTATGGGCATGCATTTAACTGATGATGCCCCGCACTGACAGGTGGGATACGACTGAGGAAGCATTCACGCAGAGGACAGCCTGGTTTTGCTTTTTAACTGAGAGTGATCCCTGACTTTTTTATGCTGACATTAGGCCTTTATCTAACAACATGGCGCACATCGTACCAGCTTTCTGCGGAGACACACCTGCAGTGCCTGAACAGGAACAGAAAATGTTTTTCTCAGCTTAACATCATAACTTTAAAAGCACCAAATGACTTGCCTTAATGAATTTTGTTAGTTTATAATATGAAGAATTTGTGAGCTGGAACTGGTGAATCATACAGACGATAATTTTACTGATAGGTCCAGTTTTGAGCTTCCTACAATTGTAGGAATTACAAGCATTTCTATACATGGTCTCCCCATTTTCAGGGGCTCAAAACTAACTGGACAAACTACTGCAGCATCACACATCTGTTCGGATTGGGCACAACAACTTTTCTGTGCTGCAGTGAACAAATCGCTAAGTTCGTTGAGTTTTCGAGGTGCGGTGAAAATGGCAGAGATGAAGCTGAATGACGATGAAAGCCTCCTGGTGTCAACACAAACTGCTTGGAGGTGTGGTCGGCGTGCTTTGGCCCTATTCCAGAGAAGGTCCGTCTTGGCAAAGCTCGGCACAGTAAAAGCCATTATCGAAATGCAAATAAGTGCGGCGTGGTTTGACTCGACGCAGCCAAAGGTGCCAATGGAAAAGCCCCAAAAGAGACTTTCTGAATTTAAAGCTATTTAGCTCTAATTACCAACATGCCAAGCATCCCCTGTGATTATAGTACTTGTTTTTGTAAGACTAGGCCCTTTTTTAAATGGAATAAAACAAATAACTAAAAAATAACAACAATAATAATAATAATAATAATGTTGTGTCAAAACTGTCATCACCAAAATAAAAGTGCTACTTTTGCATATTGTGTACTTGTACATTTCTGCTCTGTTATCTTTTGCTCTGTGATTTTGCTCCTCTGACAGTTTAACACCTGCATGAGAAAAGATAGCAAGGCAAATTATCACAAGGTATTTAACTTGATCTCCACTTTACAGGCAAAGAATGAGTGAGAACTGATAAAGTCACTCTGTTCACAAAAGTGATTCATCCCCATTAGTCCTGGTAGCAAAACATGAGAGAAAATGAACCTACAAATCACAAATATGGTTAAATTTTTAATTTAGTGTCAGCTGCTTTCGGGTCTGATTTAATGGTGTAAAAAGCTGATTGTTTGCTTTTATGAACATCGGTTTTGGATGGAGGATGATGTAGTGTCCTACTGCAGATATAAACTTTTTTAGCTTCTCAGAGATATATCAAGGACAGGTCAGCTTCTGTGTCTAAAAAATTGTTTTCTCATCATCAAAATCATTCCCAAAAGTTTTTCTTTCATGTATTAAAAAAACATATTTGTCAATATAGCATAATCAACTTTTTAAAAATCTATAATAAATGTCATTACTGGCCTGAAAATTCTGGTATTAGTCAGGCTTTAATGCATAATCCTGGACAGGATGAGTGGAAAAAATGAAAGTGTAGGCACTGTGTTTGGAGGTGGAGAGAGATGACTATCCTTTAATCCCTTCAGTGTTAACATTTACTGTGCATTAAGATTAGCATGTAACAGTTCAATTAACTGGAAATACCTTGAAATGATCATATAACTCTGACAAGCAGAAACTCAAACTACATACATTCGTTCTAGTTCACACACACTGGCTGTAATTCATTATTTTCTGAGTGGAAAATGATGGAGGAATAAACAACATATGTGTAATTCTCTGTTGTCGCAACTATATCTCTACGTGCAAAACAAATCATCTCTCTTATTCAGTTTATCTGGTTAAGGGTTAAAAAATTCTAAAGTGCAACGCTATCACCCATGAATGCCACAGGAGAAATTCAAAGCGGTGAAATTCCACAAAAACTGTCCGACCTTCGACCAAAACTGCTCATACACCCACACACATTCAGTGACTTTGTGGCAACATGGCCTAGAAAAATCAAAGACAAGTTATTCCTCTCCTGTCATGTGACCTCTAGCCTCAGTATGAATGATTGAACAGAGCCACAGAACCATAGCAGGAACCCTGACCGTCTGACAGATAGAGAAAAACTCAGTGACTTTAAGACCTTTAGTCTGGAAATGTAAAAGTTAGCAGAAGGAACATCTTTCTCTCTCTTTGTGTCTTTTTTCATCTCTTTTTTGCATGCACTGTTTTTTCTCTCAGTATCTTGCCCTCGGTCCGGGTGAGTTAAAGTTTTTCTCAGCACATAACCACTAAAAGGGATGCAAGCTTTGCAGCATGCATGTGGTGCTCTCTGCAAACTTACCTCCTCCAGTGTGTTGCTGAGCTGAAAGATCTGTCCTTCTCCTTCCACCTGCCGCACGCAAAGTTTGCAGCTGATCTCTGTGGTGGCCACACTCAGTCTCTCCAGGGTGAAGGTGCAGTGAAGAGTTCTCTGACAGCCGCTCCAAACCTGGTAGAATGGGATCTCCTAGAAAAAAGAAAAAAAAAAAAGCAGGAATAATATGTGTTTTCAGGCAGCTAACATGATGAGTCAAAGTATTTTCCAACTGCGGATCAAATATGAATGACTGCACCCTTTAAAACATGAAATTTGTTGCTAATCTTGAAACTTGAGGTGCTTAGCAAGTGACGTCACTTTTTAAAAAATTGAATTATTGTTAAAGTATTTGAGATTTTTCAAAAACTATTACACTGTTTAATCATGTTATACATCATAATGACAAAATTAAGCCAAAAAAGCTGTCTAGTTTCACTTTAATGCACAAAATGATGAACAACACAGAGCCAAGATGCTAGTGTGGCAAAAGCGTTAATTCAAATGAAGTTAAACCATAGTTTATTCTTATCTGCTAAATATAAGAATACAAAATTATAAATTACATTTTTGTGTTATATATAAAGTATATTGTCCTTGGTATCTTGTAAAATGCGCATATGCATCTGTAAATCCCTCTCACCTGATACTTTGCGATGAGTTTGCTCTTCCAGTGTGTGTGCGGCACGTCGTGGATCGACAGTCTCAGATTGTGTGTGCTGTCTTTAAAGTTCAGAGTCTTTGGCTCATCCAGAAGCTTCCCTCCCATCTGGGTTTCCATCTGAAGAACTTCCTACACAAAAACCCCACAAAAAAACACCATAACTACTTCAAACTTTCTCCTCAAGTTTGCTTCTGTTTAATCTCACTCGCTGAGCCATTTATTTTTCAGACAGAATTAGAGATTGTAGTAAGCCTTTCATTTATCTTGCATTATTACTGCAGACAATGCTGTCTTAGATGTTGCCTTGAAGTACACAGCACCGTGAAACACTTGAAACATTTTCATTAAGATATCATCACAAATCTCAGTAGCTGTATTCCCTGGATTTTAACAAAGCTTGGCTCTGCTAACTGCACTGAACTGAGGGGAGACATTAAGATGCTCAATAAAAATCCTTGATTAATAATGCAGCATCGGACAAAGTACTGCTCTTGTGAGATGTGGGAAATGAAGCATTTCTTTAATGTAAGACAGTAAAATTAAAGTACTTCTATTGACTTTAGAAATGACCTCAATGCATCATATTACTTGTGATAAAATTATACAGAGAAGTGAACTGAACTCTGATTGTTTCAGATTTCGCAGCCCAGTTTTGTCTCTTTCATTATCCATTCTTTGCTAGCATGTCAAAACAATCTACATCCCTTGTGCAGTCTCCACACTGTAAATACCACCTAACTCAAGCAGGATCTAAATGCAAATGCACTGCAATGCACTAAGATTAATGGGGATCGGTTTGAATTGGATTATAATATTGTAAGTATGTTTTCATTACAGTACAGTCACCAGGAAAAAAGAAGTATTGCTTTTTTAACCCTTAAATTAACCAAACAGATCTAAAAAATAAAAAAATAAATAGAATAAAAAATAAAATAACACACTTGGAAGAGGGGGTAAGAATAGAGATATTTAGCTGGTTGCAATCTGCAACCTCACCACTAGATGCCACTAAATCATACACAGTGGACCATTAACTTGGGATTTGGTTTCAATTTAGTACCTAAGATTTCATTAAATGAGAGGAAAGAACAGCTAATGAAAAAGTGATATTATGAAGCAAAGGCAACATAATTACTGTGCTGTGTTGCATTAATAATAACACACTACACACACAGACCTGTGGGGATTTTCGCTCATCCTTTTCAAATCGACTTCTGTACACCAACTAAGCCCACACTGAGAGAGTACTAAGAAAGTGTCTGTGCCCTACAGACACACACCGGCATGCATAATGGTAAACACACATATCGATAACATCAACCTATTTACAAGCTCTTGAACTGTACGCGCACATAAATGAGCAGATTAACACACAGACACACACACACTCACGCACAGTTATTTTCAGATGGAAGAATAAGTTATCAGTATGACTGCTTATGCCTCCTACAACCTCTTCAAAATAATCAATTTCTCCTTCCCATCATCTTCCTACACAGCAGCTCTACTGTAGATATGCAGCAGAGACTTCCCCTTTGAAACGCCAACCGATCAATTATACTACACAGAGTCTCCATCATTAAAAAGTCCACCTCTGAACTTTGTTTTCAAGCTACAATTGCGTGTTTGAAATGGTAAAACGGAGTGTGTGCTGCTGTTTTTGCGAGTGTGTGCGTGGCTGTGTGCCACACTGACACTTGACTTATCATTGCATGCATAAATTACCAATGTTAATCTCCCGTATCAGATGGTCCCTCCAGTGCTCTGAATTTGTTTAAATTCTGAAGCATCGTTATTTTGACATTGCTTGACCCCTGTTCTGTTTACCGCTTCTCAGCTCAGTTTCAAAAGACTAGAGGTGAAAGAAAACTTCTATTTAGGACTCAAGACGATCACCTCCGTTCAATCTGTAATATGTTTTATTTCAAATGCAAATTAACAGAGAACAGTTGGAGCATGGGTGGTCCAAGAAAGAAAGAAAAATCCCTCGCAGGACTACAGAACACAACAAAGCTTAGTGTAGAAATTCACCCACCTCTTCCTTTACTTCACTATGAAAATACTCCACTACAAGTAGAAATCATGCATCTAAAACCTTACTTGAGTAAAAATATGTAAGTAGGGGCCTATCATCATCAAAATGTGCATAAATTATCAAAAGTACAAGTACTCATGTTGCAGAAAATTGTTCTCTGGCAGTCTTTATTGTTATATATGATGTTTTTAAAACAATATTGCTGCTGTATTGTTGTGTATGTTGGCTTTTAATGCTGTAGATGTTTGAGGTTGAGCTTATCTGAGCTACTTTATACAGTTCGGTAGTTTAATGTACAACAATACAACATTTTCTATAAGATTATGACACGTTTGACTGGAAGAACCAAATATCTCTATCAAGTGATAATAACAGCCTGTTTTCAACTTTGTAATGACACATTTTGCAGCTAATCCAAGAGGGTTTATAGAGAGTTTATTTATCTTAAGAAGGAAAGAAATCTCAAAAAATAAATAACTAAATAAAAAATCCAGATATATGAATTCAACTGGACAGGAGGGGGATGAGAATTTGTTACAAAAGAGAAACACGGTAACTAGTAACCAAAGCTGTCACATAAAATTTACTGAAGTAAAAAGGACAACCTTTGAGAAGAAGTGGAGTAGAATTAGAAAGTCACATAAAAGGGAAACATTCAAGTAAAATACAAGTGCCTCAAACTTGTACCTAAGTACAGAACTTGATTAAATATAGTTAAACACATTCCACAACTTACTTTTGCTGATATAAGACACAGGAAAAAATTTGTTAATGTGCACACTGTGGATATACACTGTATACAACATGTGCACACCATGTTTTTGTGTGTGAATACTTTTTAAGAGAACAAGTCACTTAAAAAGCAACTGAACATAACAGTGATTGGCTTGAGTTTTGTCTTTAGTTTTGGCACTTTACCTTGAGTGCATCCTGTGTGTCGTCCAGGCAGTATACCCTGATGTGATAGTCCAAAGTTGTGCAGGAAACGGGACCAAAAACAGCCAGTTTGAGCCTTTTGGCAGCCGCTTTGCAGATTGACTGGCCCACCAGGCAGTAAGTCCCCAGTGTCTCTGTTAAGATGTGACATGCCTCTGAGTCCATCTGCACATAGCAGGGGGTGGTGAAGTTTTCCTCTCCTACTATGACTACATCCTGTGGGAAACATATGCACACACACAAGGTACACACATTTTCAGACTCAGGGTGTCATGCTGGATCTATGATGAGACAGGCATATTGCAAGTTCTTAAATGCTGAATTTACCATGCGAGTCTTTACTCATCCAGACTGAGGAAAGATTAAAGGCTTTATGTAGACAGAATAACTTCAAAAACAGGTCTTAATTTGCAGTTATGGCTTTATTTGGACAAATGTATCTGTTTTCGTGACTGGCTGAGTCCATCCACTGTTTTTTTGTTTGTTTTTTTTACAGTTCTTGGTTATTTTATTTTGCTTATTTAATGGTCTGTCTCAAAAGAACAAGTCAGAATTGTGGTTCAATGACGTACTGTTTGTTAGCAGGCAAACCACTCACACACGAAGGCCAGAAACGGCACAGGGAAACAGTGTGAAGAGCCGGAACTGAGGGTTTATTTCTACCAAACCGGAATTGGTTGGAGATGGGTTTGGTAAGTGTTGTTTCGTGCCTTTTGTAATTTGAATGAAGTGTTTTTATAGTAAGTTAACAAGGCAATTCAGCTTTTCATTCTGTGGTGAAAGAAACTTAGTTCAGACGGTGTATGGTCGTATTTTTTGGTTTAATAAGGAAAACAGGTGCAAGAACGGTTCCTGTCTTGACTTCTTTTGTGACATTAGCAAAAACAACATTAGCAAAACACTTTCTTGATGTGTTTCACATTAAAAGCAAATCAGGGTTTTCTATCCTGGAAGGCTTTTATTGTGAAACACCTGTCAGATTTCGTCTGCGTTTAGAAAACATTGAAACAGTGAGTGTATTTCTGTATTTCTGTTCAAACACACTGTGACTGACATAGTGATGAGCTATGTTTGTTGTGCTGATAGAGAGACTGTTGATACAGAGATTATTCTTTCCAGGTAATCCTGTTTTTCCCCTTTATTTGGGAACAGCCTTTATTTGTTCATACACATTGCCTTTAGTGAAACCTGGGCATTATTTGAATGTTGGCTTTATTTGAGATTTTGTGGACATTAATCCACATTTTGCCTGTTAACAAAACACAACCGGACCTGCATTTGGAGCCATTTCAGCAAATGCAAACAACCCCATAATAAGCAGGTTGTGGTTTCCAACTGATGCATTCCACTATTGCTACTAACAGGTCGTTTTCAGTGTAACGCCAGTCCTGATGTGTGTAGAGCTGTGCAAACTATTTAAAAAAAAACACAGCTGAGCAACAAAAAGCCCAAATGTAAATGTTAAGTCTGAATCATTTTGACTTGTAGATCTTACAAATAAGAAAATAAACTATGTGCAACTGATCTAGTGAGTCTGGTAACTAATCTCAGATCTTTTTGATTCAGCACATTGTAGACTGAAACGTACATGCATGTCGGGTTGTACATACAACTTCTGAAGTACATCAAAGTGTCAATTAGGAGGATAAAAATGCTTGTTCACAGCTGTTGTCTGCAAAGGGGGTCTAATCCAAATGCGTTTATCTGCCGGCTGTTGCTCTTATCATTTCTACAGCTCACTGTCACACAGTTATTGTAAATCCTTTTGGCTCTTTGGGCTTTGTGACGACGCACAGGCTCACTCTGTTCTTCTCGAATATGAACTGAATCTTCAATCAGTTGTGCATGTACCCATGTTTGCATGCGTGACTGTTAGTAATTGCCTGTGCATGTCTGAGGGGGCGAGTATGGATCCGTTGCAAGCGCACGTGTGATGCAAATATTGAGTTTTGAATCACAGTTCATGTGGCGATGTGTTCCTGCAGATGAACGAGCCAAATCAATACAAAGAGGTAGGAAAGCAATATGGTATGAATCTGTTATTACT
>JAPXVT010000024.1:24756718-24769928 GCA_029823135.1 Acanthurus reversus
CGCTCACCGTTTAACTGACTGTTTACAGTCCGACGCAAGAATGGAGTCAGAGTTGAGAGATCACGTCTACCGGCGGATCTTTTCACAAGTAGCCAGTTTACATGCCGTTAACAGTTAACAGTCTGCCATTAATTACACAGACTACAAAAGGCTACATACAGAAACCAGGGCTTTCCCGGTACCAGGATCGCCCTACCTTGCCTTCAGATTCTACATTCAGTGAATGTAGAGTCTGTTTATAGAGACTAACCTGTGTTGATCCTGCTGTGAAACCCGTCTACGGTGAAGACAACAGGTATCTCAGCTACAGGACTGGCTCCCCGAGTTAGGGGACTCCCACAGGTGCTAGCTTGCCGTCGTGCCAGTTTGTGAAGCTTCTTAAAGTTAACACAACAAGGGCTGCCATGGCTGAGTTGCTCTCCACTGGGGCCTGTCTCGTTGCACCGCTCAAAATCATAGCTGGGCAAACATTAGTGTTGAGCAGACAATCAGAGGGAGTAGGGACGGGTCTGTGAGGCATACTGAGTAGGCCCGTCCATCAAATCATGAAAGTTTCTCCCTTTCTATCAGAGTCCTCTTTTCGGCTGCCGCATTGTTTCGTCACGCGGTTTCATAAACAAAGATATAAACAATCAATACTTCCCCAAAGAGATTACAGTTGAGAGCCTGATCTGGCGTGTCAGAGTTTAATCAGATTGGACTCTTAACAAATTGAATAATGCAGAAAATTTGTGCCTTGTTCCTCCCAGAAAAATTTGTTGAGAACAAATATCTTGTGTGAGGACAGGCTAAATGGATTCCGTTCAAATTAACTTTAACAAATAAGCCGCTTAGATTTATTCCAACTAAATTTTATTTTTAAGTGATTGCCCAGCATCTTCTGGCGTTGTCATCGGAGAAAAAGCGCAGGTAAAACAAATAGCACTAATGGTTGTTAGTTTCTGTGAGTGCTTCATTAATTCTTTCCACTGAGTCAGCATGTAGAACACCAGGAGACAGGAAACACTAAATTAAAAGGAGCAAGTGTTAATGTTATTAATAATGTCATTAATTATGCCAGTGCATTTCCTGCTTGTCATATCGTGTTAAAATGTCTGCCACAAAAAAGATTTACTGTGACTAAGAAAAATTCCAGTCACACCTAAATTTACGATGGCCTTTTTAGAAGATATCACAATGCTTTGGTGCAAGGCGTCACACCCCAAAGCTGTGCGGCACAAACAACCTCCAGCTTGTTCCATTTATGCTCTAACTTTTATGTCTATATTATTATTTTTCTGTGTTTTCTTCTATCTCGATCCCTGAGATCAACAAGCGACGTGTTTCAGCGCTTAAGCTGACTGTCCTCTTCCTGCAAAAAAAAAAAAAAAGGATAAGAGGCACAAGGAGAGAGAGTGGAAGAGAAAGGAAAGAAAACAGCACAGCAGGATTCATATCATCTTTCTCCTCAGTGTGACTCCCTGATACCTGTTGGCCTTTCCAGCCCTCTCAGAGGCCCCCTCCATCAGCATCCCCCCCCATCATCCCCTACTTCTTCTTTCTCAAGCTCAGGTTTATCTGCTTCTGCTCTCTCAAATTTCGGTCGGTGAAAATTAGAGTAGAGAACAAACCAGCGTGGAGCAGATGGAAAGAAAGAGACAGAGAAAAAAGAGAAAGGGAGAGGATGGGACAGAGAGGGGAGAGTGTGAGCCAGAAGACAGAGATGATAAAAGCGGTATGGGGGCCATAGCTTCTAGCTGTGTCTGCGAAACAGCAGGAAACAAAGAGGAGAAAACAGCTTACGGAGTTCAGGTTTTCACACAGATAAACAGTGCTCACACACTGTGCATTCGCCAGGCTAAGACCTACAGTAGCTCTCTATTTGATTCATATGAATGTATATCTAATATTCATAAGCTGCTTATAATTTTATTGTCTTTTGTTTATAAGTGACCTAAATGCTTTTGATATGAGCAAAATGTCACTACGGAAGTCTCATTATATTAGGATATTACTATTTAATTCCTTGTTTGTTGTTTTTCGTTGGGTATTTTGCACTGCATGGCATGAGTTTAGATCTACGACAAACAAAATCTTTATCACAATGGTGCAGTTGCAGGAAACTTTTTTTTTAAAATAAAAAGCAAAAGTTAAAGAGCTATTTTCCTGAAATAATCTCTAAACCTCAACTGCTCTTAATATTGCATAATGCCCCAGCTTAATTATTTATTCATTATATTTTCATGTGTATATCTGTATGGATTATAGTGTGCTAAAGAGATTAAGTGTCCTGGAGCAGTACAAAGTGGCAAGCAACCAATCAATTTTTTATCAAAGTGACATTACGATGGCTTTGTACAATTAAGCATAAATTAAAGCATCCCTTGAGCAGTCAAAAACATTAAAAACCAAATCTATGGTTTTAACCAGAGCCGAGGGTAATTTCAACTCACAAAGAGGACTCAAAAATGAAATTAATTTACAATTAAAAATTAAAAGTTTTGTGGAAAATGAGACCTCATCCAAAATAATGTTGAATAAATTGAACTTGATGTTCTTAAATAATTTTTTTTTTTTTTTTGTCATTTACATAGCTGTCAGTTTGGTTCTTGTCCTTAAAAGACCTCGTGGCAGCTATCACAAATAAATGAATATAAGCATAAATCCACAGGCCCTTAATTGGACAGAATTTTCTCTCAGTAACGTACTGTCTGGAATCCAGCAGCTAGCTAATAAGTGGCTGATGGGAGACTAATAGGTGATCAGCTACACATTGTGTCAGTAATAAACGCTGAAACATGGGAGAAGAAAATTAAAACTAGTAGACCGAGAGTAGAAACAGAGTACAAAAGGAAGAAAACTGATGCTTATCGAAGATAGAGCTATATCTGTCTGTCTCACTTTAGAAACCTCCGACTATGACAGGTAAAATAGGGTGAATTTCACCATAAACAAGCTGCTGTGGCACATAAACATCTTTCACATTTCACTTATGGAAGGCAAAAAGGCTGTAAAAGAAAGACGTGCACAAATTATGGAAGAGAGAACAAATGAGATGATGTCACTCTCCCATCTTTCAGATGAAAGGTGCAAAACCTCCTCGGGGCACCTAAAGTTTTTAGGAGATAAAGAATACGGACAGGAGATGACTCAAAAGAAAGAAAGATGAACAAAAGAAGCAAGTTTAAAGATGACACAAGAGAGAAAGAGAGAGGGGAAGATAAATGAAAACAAACACAGTGGAAGAGAAAAGAGAAAATGCTAAAGAGGAAAAAAACAAAACAAGAGAGAGCAACGATTAAATATGCAGAAAGATGTGGGGCTGAGAGAAACCACAGAGAGATGAAAAGAGGAAAGAACTTTTCAAAAGGAACATGTTTAAGAATTAAAAACAAGTTATACAGAGTTGGAGACAATGAGCAAGTGTTAGATGTGGAGTATGCTGTAGTCTGAAGGAAAACTCAGCCTCCAACAGAGAACATGACATTATTTTTTTCTCTCTTCTTTTAAAACAAATCTATGTCACTGTGTGCATCTGCGTTTCCATATCGGTACCTGTTGTTTCAATTCTCTCATGTTTACTTCTTGCAGGGTTTGTTGAATTTACTCTCCCCTTCCTTGACTCTTCATGCGTGACAGCTGAATCAGGGGGAAACATCAAACTGTACTGTGCAGGTGCTTCGGTGTCTGTGTTGGGTTTGGCACTGCAGCAAGCCCACTCAGCAACCAGTACACCAAACACACACATACACACAATGTTTGGCTCCAGGGTCTGCTTTGTATTACAAGGGGAAATCTTTAGTGGTCAAGACGGTGTGTCAACTTGAATTGAGACGAAATCAAAAAGTTCAGTTTCCTCACGACTGCAATGCACCGAACACACAGAAGGATACCAAAGTGAGTGAGCACATAAAATGCAGTATGTGCTGTGTCTTTACTCACATGCCTCAAGAATAAATCACGGCAATCCAAACACCATCATGCTGATTTGTGCCACTGTTGACCCCTCTTGTTTATTTCATGCGGCAGGCACCATAAATCCAGAGTATTCGAACTGTTTTCAAACTGTTTTCAGCCTGTGTTTAATCACTCGCTCTAGGGACTCGAGCTCATTAACAAGCAGGTGGAGGGACTCATAAGTTGAGCTCATGTCAACCTGAAGTCCAAGAAACTAGGTTGTGTATGTCTTTGTCTTCCTGCCAAAGCGCAACAGCATGATTTGTCATTATCCAGCCAGCAGAGTAATACCATGTGCTGTCAAGTGACAAGTTTGGGAGTTTGGCTGCAGTCCAGTGCGTCACTGTGGATCCTATTAAACTGTCCTGAGAACATTGTAGAACAGCGTCAGTAGTGTGAAAGCTGCATACACACACCTGACATGTGACCCAGCTCTTCACATATAACCTAACAGCTGAATAACAGGTTTAACCTGTCTGGTTCAAGTCCACCGATGGGACGACCTGGACAATTTTATGTCCCACAGAACAAAATGTCTTCAGTGTCAGGCACATTAGAATAATTAAAAAAGCAAAGTGGTGAAAATAAGAACTTAATTTCAATTCACGAGGGTGCATCATTGATATCTTCTTTTAAATAATCCGTTCAACGGCTGAACATACAGTGCCAAAAACAGACGTGACATTTGTTATAAAAATAAAACACGTAATAAATGTATGTTGTAATTTATTTTCATCCACTCCATCTATATGCTTCTTACTTTTCTGCAGCAGGTATCCGGACGTTTACAAGTGGAGTGTAAACATCAGCCATGCATTCACGCTACACTCTTACACACAAAACTGTTATTTCACTCTTAGCTGGACTGTTTTTCTTAAAGAAAAAAAAAAAAAGTTCTCCTGCATGGGACCTGACATGCAACGGCACTTACCATGTCTCCGGTTTCTTTACCACAAGTTTTTGCTGTCAAAAAACGTCCTAACTTAAACAAAATGACTTTGACAGTCCTTGTACTGGAAACCCTCTCTGCATGGCAGTTTGCCTTTCATGTCTGGCGACACATTTAGCGCCAGCACAACCCGATCCATCCCCTTTCTTTTGCACTTCAAGTGAATTTCTGGCTGGATGTGTATCAGAATCTGGATCGTCATGTTTGTATGTTCCATGTGTGCTAGACTTCACTTACCAGAGTTTTCGTCCACCCTCTCCTCCACAGTGTGGTCTTTCTGATGGACCCACTCGCTGTTGCACTTGAAATAAATCTGAGTGGCAGGCGTTGCTTTGCAGTAGAGATTGACAGGTTTGTTCTTGACAATGTAACCTTCCTCAGGTTCGAACAGGAAGTGAGGCAAGGGCTCCGGAGGGTCAGAGGGAAAGGTTTCCGGGAGTTCGCTCAGACTCAGGAAGTCATCATCATCTCTTCCTGCAGAGGAAGGAAAAGAAAAAGGTAAAAATTTGTTAGTCCTATTCAGCAGAGCTCAATGAGTCTTTGTTTTATCGAATCACTTTGAGGCCTAACAGGGACAGAAATTGGTTAAGGGAGAAAATGCTGCATTCTTTCAATCTTTCATTATCGTTCTGTGATTCACATCAGTGAGCAGCATTGTCTCCTGAACGGGCTGTAAAAGAGACAATGTCTTTCTCATTTGATCGCTAATAACTGCCAATGTCTCAGGCCGGTGACCTGGACAGAGTGCAATTTTCCTCCACTGAGCCA
Organism: Acanthurus reversus; assembly: GCA_029823135.1. Classification (NCBI taxonomy): domain Eukaryota; kingdom Metazoa; phylum Chordata; class Actinopteri; order Acanthuriformes; family Acanthuridae; genus Acanthurus; species Acanthurus reversus. The sequence goes on from JAPXVT010000024.1 coordinate 24,762,372, forward strand.
TAAAATGCACCTTTAATCAGCACCTGATAGTCATGTCGATTTGTTGAAACCTTCTGATTATTAGACATTTGTGAAAAATTTCAAGAAGAGTCTAGTTCTGTGTTTCTGCAAACTACACAGAGACCATGGGTAACCACATGTCACAGAGGCTCATAAAGGAGGCACAGATCCCAAATCTTGAGAGGACATTGCAGGGATGTGCACTTTATTTGCATGACCCTTCCCCTAAGGAATGTTGGTACAATAATCACAAACAATGACGTTCTAATGTGTATGCTATCCCTCAACACTAAACTGCAAAACTATTAGCTCCATGTGTGACTATGAGTCTACATGCAAAAAAAATCCACAAAGATACACAACACAGACCAGTTACTGACACCACAAGAGAGTTGAAATATACACAGAAGTATATATATAAATAAATATAACAGCATAAAGACACACAATTCTGTATATACAAAGTACACTAGACCTGGTCCCAGCAGAGAAAGTAACGCAGTACCTGTACGACCACGTCTTATTGGGGCATGAAGATGTCCCAGCACAGCAAGGCATGTCTCACACATTTTTTGGACAGTAACTTTAAGAGTTAAGTTAAACTTTCTCTACTTAAATCCAGTCCCAGTTGTGAACTTGAACTTTTATTAACACCCTTTTCTATAAATAATGACATAGAGAACTGCAGAGAATGGACAGAGAGGCAAAAGTATCGACAGACAGACCAACTGGAGAACATAAGTGAAAAGACAGAAAGTGCCCATTCAGCCAAACCTGAGGCCACCAAGAACTTCCTCCTCCTCCATCCTGCTCTGCCTCCTCCACTGTTCTTTCAGTCTGTTAAAGCTTCACACCCACCCATGGCCTCAATCAAAAGAGACCCCAAGAGTGTTTTGTCACCAAGTTGCCAAGGTCACCAAAACACAGAGGATTACCAGAGCAGGTGGGAGGCAGAAGAAGAGGCCTTTCTTTCTTTCTTTCTTTCTTTCCTTCCTTCCTACATGCACACAAACATTTTCTTCTAACTTGTAATTTCCCTCCACTCCATCATCATGCAGTTTCATTAGGACTGACTGTCTAGACTTTTTTCTCTGTGTGTGTGTGTGTGTGCGTGTGTGTGTGTGTATTTGCTCCTGTGTGTGATTGCCTCACCTGGAGAGCTGTGACTCATGGGAAAATTGTAACACATCGAACATTTTTTGACACAGCTCCAAGGTTAAAATGTTTGTTTTTTTTCCATCCATAATGTGTCATGGCTATAGGAACACTCCTAAACAAACACTCAATATACAGAGAAGGCAACACGTACATGTGCATTTATATGCCTATGCACACATACACTCATCTTATATTCCTCTCACAGTGTGTGTGTGCGTGTGTGTGTGTGTGTGTTTTTATGTGTGTGTGTGTGTGTGTGTGTGTGTGGTTGAGGTCCTTATCTCGTAGAATAGCAGTGTGCTGTGGGCTCGGAGCTAAAAGCAGCTTAGGTAAAACAACAAGACAAAAATAGGGGGAAAATGAGTAGGCAGCGTCCCCACTTTGATGTCATGAAGCTGACATTTTCTCCCTCACTTCTGTAATTAGTTCTCTGAGAGTATGAAAATTGGTAGACATTTCCACTGCATAATTTCATTATATGTGGGAAATTCTCTCCCACTCTTGGTTATTTATCCAGTGCCATATTCATCCATTTCTCCGTCAGCCTTTTGCTCACTTGCCGCACTGCCTCCCTCTCTCTCTCTCTCGCTGTTTTGTGTGACTTTATGTTTCTCCACCACTCCGCTTTGCACCCTCCCACCTCTCCCATTCTCCCCCTCATCTGTCATTCAGAGAACCGGGGTGGGGGGGTTCATTGCTCTGGAGCGACAGCTATAAAATATTGATTGGCACAAGAAACATGATAGCCAGAGAAAAGGGTGGGTGGAATGGAGGAAAGGGGAGGGATGGACAAAAAAACTTCCCATGAATAAAAGCTTTGTTTCAGAAATGCTTACTGTTTTCTCTCTCCTCCATGACTTCTGCCTTCACTGGTTCTTCCCACTGCACACATTTCCCTTTCCATCTGTTTTTCCTCTTCCTCCTTTTTTGGTTAAACCCCCTCCTTTCTTCTTGTTTCCCCTTTTTGCCCCCAACTGCTCTTTTCTGATCTCCTGACAGAATGAATTACTGATCCTAACAGCCCAGCTCATAAACGTCTTGCCTGAATGCTGTCATCAATAATGGATGGCTGTAACAGAACAATGTCCGGGTTCGATTTACGGTATGTAGTAAATATGTACGGAGGCCAACGAGCGCATTTATTCCCTTCGCTCGTGCCTTAAGGCCTGCCCACTTCAGAAAACCTACAAACCTAACCAGTAAACGCCCGTAAATCTGCTAAGAATGATGTCATCAGAAGTAGCCAATCATGTTTAAGTGTCGCAGACAATGTGAACTGATCCATAATATTGATTGAGAGATTGATGGATAAATGTGAGAATGGAGAGAGAGAGATTGCAGGAAGAAAATATAATGAAATGGGGTTCTATTATTAACCTTATTGGACAAGGTTTAAAGCGACATATTTTAGAGATAACAAAGAAGAGAAAAATTCTCATAATTGTAAATGTGCTTGTGAGGAGTCGGAACATGTTCCTACCATGCAGCTGTCAAGTTTGTGGGTTTTCTGCACTAGTTGAGTGAGACAGCATGAAATACTTCATATTTTTTCCACTGGTTGTCTGAGAAAATATTTCTCACTAAACTTGAAAGAAAAACTCACGACCTCAGTGCCACTAAACAACAATGCTGCTATGTAACACTCTAACATCAAGTTCAAGAGTCTGAGGAGTGAGGTTTTGAAACCATGTCTGTGTCCTAAAAGCAAGCCAAACTCTGCCATATAGGGTCACAGTGGCTCATGGGTAAGAATTTGGGGCTTGTAAGGTTTTTATGAGTGTGTGTATGTGTGTGTTAGGGCTTTGTGTTCTTGGTAAGTGGTCTGTGATGTGTATCAGTGCAGTAGCCGTGGAAATCATGAGATCATACTTCTTAACATCTTATCAGCTAGCTAGAATCAGCAGCAGCTGCAAAAACATGTGCGCAAACAGAGAGTCACTCACACACACACACACACACACACACACTCACACAAATACCGTAAATAGACATGCAAACTCTTAACACCAATATCCCCCACCCCTAACCCCCACTGCAACCACTAACACACACATGAGCAACTAAGAAAACAAAGCTGGAACAATCTCTTATCTGTCTCAGACACTTTTCCTGCCAAATTACACAAGTTATAAATGTAGACCTATTAAAATAAAACACGCCATTACAAACATTCAGACACAAAACTGTCCGTGTCCTCTAAAACAAGAGGAAAAATACATGAGCTCACACATTTCTCCTCTTTATTCCTAACTCGCTGTTTTACAAACACGGGAAAATAGAAATCACATTCTCTATGCTCATATTACCAAGAGCTCCTGCCCACAATCATCCTCCAAAACACACACACACACACACACACACACACATCATTCCGTTTTATTATAAACATATTCAATAGACCATCTTAAAAGCATTTAGGGAGTCTAGGGCCACTGAGGGAGACGTGGAATAAGAGTGGGTGAGTGAGGGATCATGGGACAGCAGGGAGCTGGTGTATCATTGCTCTGGAATTAGATATACAAAGCCACCCATTTCCCAAATGCGTGCGCGCGCACACACGCAGAAATGTGCAGGCAAAGGAAAACATGCAAACAGAAGGCACACAGGCATGCCAGGAAACCCATAAGGGCATGTCTTCATCCTTCATCCATGCACTCACACACATAAGTAGACACACAAGCATGCAGCACACTTAACACACAGCGGTGGAAGATGAAATAATCTTATTAGCAATTCACCTAGAGCAGCACTTCAATGTTTCCCCTACTCCATGAAGACTATAAACTGCCTGCTTTCTTCTGTCTCTCTTTCTTCCACTCCTTCTCTTTCATAATTTGCAAACATTATTGCTTTAAGAAAATAACAAATGGATTGTGTAACTCTCTTTTTCGAAGCATTTCTTTCAACACTCCACGGGGGATCCAGTGCTCAACTTTCTTAAGTGTTCACTATTGCACTATTAAATTATTCATGCTTTTAAACAATAGCTATACGTATTGGAGAGGTTTTGTTTACTCCTTTTTGCTTCAAGATAAAGCTGTAATGCACGGTCATCGAGCACAGAGTTAGACCATTGCTATTTATAAATGCATTTAGAATATTATTGTAAGCGGTACGTTGGATGCTACTGTAACCAAATGTCTTTGTTGGAAAGAACAGCTACTGGGACAAGCCTGTATGATCTATTTTAATAATAATGTTTTTTTACTGGCAATTCTTTCAGTAGCATATGCCGTTTTATTTTTGCAAAGCGTGTTGTACTTGAGAAGTTTGGATACTGGAAAACTTTAATTCACAGTCTGTTATGTCAAGTCGTTAGGAAACTGTTTACCTAAAGACAAAAAGAAAAGAACTACTAGTTCCAGTAATAAAACCCTTTTAATGTTTGCACCTTTCTTTCTTTTTCCTTTCAGTTTGTGTATTTTCGCTCTTCCTTATCCAGAATTGTTTTTAAATGATAAGTGGTTCAGATGAGGGTGATCAAGCAAGGACCCGCAAAGCATGCTGGTTTACAAAAGACATGATAAAACAGACTGAGCCAGCATGCAGGTGACTGTGTGTGGAGTGTGTACACGTCTCAGAGTCAAGTCTGTTTATAAGATCACGGGTGGGTTAAGTCAGTTAAAATACCTGACATAGCATGCCAGGGAATTATTCCTCTAATCCTGGAGAGTCGTATCCTTTTTGAAAAGAGACACCAGGCGACTACAGATTTTTGCATTTTTCTCTATGGACACCTTTATAAAAAGCAAACTATTCAAGACACAAGTAGACATGCAAAGTCAAATGGAAATTATTTCATTACCTTTTTCCAAAAGGGTCATAATATTTATTTGAGCAAAAACTATAAACTACACTCAAATAGACAAACACACATTTAAAAGATTATATTTTTGGGAACTGATTCAACTCTTAAGTCATTTTTGGTCACCCTAATTTGTGGTGATGTATTGAATTACACTATTAGTACTATTAATACCACATGTACCAATGTGTATTTGTTGAGGTTTCAGACCGACTCCAACCTGCATTATTTTTAAGGGAGAAGAGTTTTGAAAAGAGCAGGTAGCTACAGCAATAACCCCAGCAAGATGTAATAAAACATGCACAGCACACTCCTTGTCATAGCCAATTATATGTCCACCAGGATTTCAGGGCTATACTGGGCAATGCATAATAGCAGAAAGCACTTGAAAGCTAGTGTATCTCAATATGAGAGCAGACATGACAGCTGGTTGGCGTTCCCAGACTTTCATTGTGTGTGACATATAAGGCCCTGGCTAAAGCCTGGAACTAGATTTATGACCCTGCCTGCGGAGGGGTCACTCCTTGAGGCCACAGCTGGCCTGGGTTAAGAAAGAAGCAAAGACAGGCACTATTTGTAGAATGAAAAGGAGATTAAATCAGGGGAATCCTGATGGTTTAGTGGTTAGGGCACAAGCCATTTACTGTAATTTAGACTATGCAGAACCAGGAATTCCCCGTATACAGACTCCAGAAGGAGGTTAACATTTAAGAGAAAGAGGAAATGACTTTAAGACAAAAACAGGTATTAATTAAAACAGAAAGAGCAAAGAAGATAAAAGTAGCAAAACTTGTATGAATAAAAAGTGTAATAATTTTCTTCTTTAGGTTCTTCTTTCCTTGAAGTCCGATTTTTATTTGACTCTTCTTCAATGTCTGTTTTAAGAAGCATTTGCACAGAGTAATATACCGTATATTGTTCTGAAAACTTTTTTTAAATTCTCCATTTTTGTATAAGTCAGACAGACATTGCTGCTTGTTAAGTTGTTTTCATACACTGACATTGTGGGGTAAAGCCCAATTATTTCACTGTCTGAACAATTACATTAGAGCCACACACACCAACAGGCACACACATCCAGGTACAGCCACTTACAGTACATGAATATAAATCCTCGGACGTACACACACACACACATATACACACATACACACAGTGTCTGTGACATGCATATATTATTTATTCCAAAATTATAATTCTGAAAGCTGCATTGCCTCCAGTTATCAGGTCAGAGCAGAGCTAAGTCGCACATTCGCGCGTGTGTGTGTGTGTGTGTGTGTGTGTGTGTGTGCGTGTGCGTGTGTGCTGAAGGAGGGATGTCAATGCACATGCATTTTTAAACAGGCACACTGCAAACTGTAAGATATGCAATAGAATGTTTATGAATTTGTATGCACACGTGTTTTTATGCAGATATGTGTTGTACATGGTATCACTTTATAGCTACATATATGTGTATCCTGTACATCTGAAAATGCATGAATAAACAGTAGGTGAATATTTAATAGATTCTACATGTTATTCAGAGGTCAGTATCAGTATATAGAAGCTTCACTAAATAGTTTAAGCCTTTGATAGATAACCACTTCTTGCATGTGCCTTTATGTTTATGTTTATGTGCCTTCATGCATGTGTATTTCACAGATCACTTGCAGTTCTAACTCCTTTTGGTTTACAGCCCTTATCATGGCTCATGTGTATCTAAGAGCATGTTTAAAATTGAAAGGTGGAATTTCTAACTTATTTCAGTCACTCCTCACCACCCTCAGTAAGCTTCACTTTAATTTTTAGCCCTGCTTGCAGCACGTCTGTAGGGATGCTTGTTGAGTGGGTCGGCCCACCACTTTGGTACAGATTGACATATCTAACAACTGGACAGTTTTACCATGAAATTTTTGCAGGCATTCTTGGCTCCCAGGGGAGGCCTGAAGACTTTCATGATCCCCTGACTTCTTTAAAACAACTTAATGAGCCTTCTTCGCGGACTCCAACTAAGCATTATAATTATTTGCCACATAATCTACACAACAGCAAAAACTTTAATGATGCAGGAGTTTCCGCAACACTTCAGTGAATTGGAAAACAGCAAGAAGGATTTTGCTTGAAAGCTGATTTAACCAATCAGAAGGATGTGAATTTAGTGATAAGTTTCCATATTATGCGGTCAGAAAGCTCCAGATAAAATGAGGGTTATCAAAGGACAAAAAGGCAGAAGGAATAAAAAGATTTATCCTACAGAAAACATTTCTTTACTGCACCTGACTTGAGGCAGAAACACCATCTCAGGCGCTGCATGGTTCAGAGTCAGATGGAGACACTTACTAGCACGCTCACAGTTGGACATACATCACACGTATATACAACTGGGAACAGTCGCATTTTAAGCAAGGACACATGCAGCCCAGGAGCAGCTGATGAGTGGGTGTTTGCAGGTAGGCAGTGTGAGAGCTCTGTTGCTATTTTTCATTGCTGTCTCTGCCAAACATTACATGCACACATACAAACACACACAAAGCCACCTCACAGGACTATGTGTGTGTTTGTGTGTATTTATGGTTTCCCTGTCTGATGACTGCTGCATTATAGTACAGCTT
>JAPXVT010000024.1:24838052-24848802 GCA_029823135.1 Acanthurus reversus
CCATCTTTCAGTAGCCTGGGAAGCTAAAGGGGGTCGTGGGAGAGAGAGAAAGAGAGAGAACCAGAGAGCGAGAGAGAGAGAGAGAGAGAGAGAGAGAGGAGGTTTGCCACCCCCTTGGTCACCCTGTGGTTTGTGGCTCAGCGCTCCCAGGCCGCCTCACATTCCTGCATCACATTCTTTCCCTTGCTTCAGCTCTCAGCTAACAGTCATCTGCGTTGGACTTCCCCTGATGCGTCCCTTTCTTCAGAAATCCATTGTGAGCCAAAGAAACAATTCCTCCAACAAAGTTAACAATAGAGTATAAAATCCTTACATAATGTATTCCAAGAAATCTAATTTTGGCAAATCGCTCCACTTTACTGCGACGAACCTACCTGATAATTTCTGAAAATACACTGAGGCCACAATTTTCCCAAATGACACAGTATGCAATTCACTGTAATAGTTTGACTGCAATTAAACTGCCAAGAGTTTTGTGGCTTTAAAAAAAGCTGCCACAGAGTCGTGTAATGTCAAGAAATTCAGAATAACTCTGGGTGGAATCCTCAGAGGAACTTTGTAAGTAGATTTATTGTGACATTTTGGCATTGATTTTTGCCATGTGTCTGTGCCTGGGATTTTCTGTAAACACACACACACCCACACACGCACCCACTCACACACACACGCACTCACACCATTACCTGACATGTTCTCGCAATATTGTCAGTCAGCCAACAACATGGAGCAACAAACAAACGTGAAACAGAATCCAAATCAAACCATAAGCCAGTTTTCTAATGTTTTATTCATAAACCAGCACAAGCGTCCCACAGCTACATGTAAAGTTGATTTCCTGGCTTTTATAATTGACTGTCTCACATGTCAGTCATCCAACTGGAGCCAGCTGGATGTCAGAGATGTAGTAATTGATGAGGTGGATGTACAGTTGAAATACTGTGTGTGTGTGTGTTTGTGCTGCTGTGTGGGAACATATGTGTCCACTCTACGTGTTGAAAGCCACAACTTAAGCTGCTGACTTTGAACACAGACCTACTCTTTAGAGAGCTTGTGATGGCTCATGTTTGGTGGTAAACAACACACATCAGTCACATACAGTACGTGCTGATGCATAAATACTTGGCACACAAGTGGATGTAAATATGTAAACTGAATGCAAGGACAAAAACACCCACTGACACGTTGCATGCTTTGACCTACCTCCTATCGTTAAACCAGAGACTGCTGAGACAATGTCATCCCAGCATGCACGACACTTTTGTCACTCCCACTGACGCGCGAGGTACCCTTTAGCGTCTGTGTCCGATGCGCAAAGCTTCCTGCCACAAAGCTTTTCTAAACATGTGATTTACGTGAGGTTAGGCACAGGAAGTACTTGGTGAGGTTTAGGGCAAAAAAATACTGTGTAAGGTTTTGTAGAAGGTCAGCACATCTATCTTTGAGAAACTGTGGCAGTTTGGTCACAAATACAACTTGGTTAGGTTTAGAAAAAGACGATTGTTTTGACATTTCAGGTTTCATTTTTAGCACCGCACAGGTCTCGAACTCCATTACCCTGAACAAAAGTTTTGTATGTTGTACACAACTCTACCCCAACTTCCAACCCTCATGAGGCTTTGCTGCTCTTTTAATTCGCTGGGTGGAGCGGTTGCTATGAACGATGTTATTGATGGGATGCCTTTACATTGGAGTTTTTTGAAAGCGGTGCATCTCATACAAACTGTAGAGTACCTTCTGCATCTGTATGAGACGCCGAGGGTCAGCATCGATCGAGCTGGAAATGAGACTGAGTTTTGTGCACACATACGCACTAACACCTGTATGCAACCTCTCACAGAGATTTTGTCCCTCCAGGAGAAGCTCTGCAGTAAAAGAAATATTCTTCTCAGCTCTTTTACAAGGGTCACGGCTGGAGGCAAAGAATGAGAATAGAGGAAGAGGACAGAAAATTAAGAGATACTGCCAGAAAGTAGAGGTGAGCCTTAAAGTGAAGAGTTCGTGTCAAAAACATCCACATCCACTAAGAAAAGAAATCAATGTTTGAAGTCCATCACTCAATATCTATAAAATATACAGGAACTAGTTTCAACTAGGGCTACTGTGTCATCTGGTCAACTGTGGACTAAGGAGCTACTGTTCTTTAAACGTACCATTTGTCTCCTCTCTGCTGTGAATCATTTTCTAAGAGTAGGTGTACTTTCTTTTTTTTTTTTTTTTTTTTGGATAACTCATTTTGTCAAAACACCGAAAGGAAGAAGAAGTAGGTGTCTTTATGTCACAGTGTGGGGGCGAGAAAGAGGGTGAGATGGAGAGAGACAGAGATGGGAGAAGGGCCAAGGGATGACGGGAGAAAGAAATGAAGGCGAGAAATGCCAAAGAGAGGGAGAACGAACGACAGAGAGTCAGACTAATTGGTTCAGTGCTGTCTGCCCATTTGAATGCGAACCACACCTCCTCATGTTTCTCCCACTCTCTCTTTCACACACACACACACACACACACACACACCAGAAAAATAAGGACAAGAGCAGTAATAGTGTTGACAATGACTGACAAACAGAGCAGATGGTTAACTACCTATACACTCAAAACATAGATACTAATTAAGTTGGGAGAGAGAAACAGATTCACTTGCTTGCGAGGTTTAGCAACTTTCTATGTGAAAAGCGACTAGCAACAAGTTTAATGATTTATTCAGAGCATCAGGGAAAAGTCTTTCACTGTTTCTCTCAGTATCTTCTTTGTAGATAGTATTTCTGTTCAATTTTGACTTCAAATATATGATGTCCTTGTAGTGAGTTTTGTGGTTGACTGTTTTTCTTGCTACCTTTAACACAGGGCTTAAGATTGTCCACTGTATCTTGTTGCAACACCGACAAACATTAACCTTTATGCAAACGGTTGTGCAAAACAGCATTAATATGCAAAAGAGTTTATTGCATCATCCTGCAACTTTAAGCAACTTTGGAGCAAGCATTTTTTTTTTTTACACCAAATTATGACAGACCTTTTCTGTCTGATGTCTTTTTTTGTTTTGTTTTTGTTTGTTTTGTTTTGTTTTGTTTTGTTTTTGTTTTCATTTTTGTAAGCATCATTTACAAATTCTGATCTGGTAGGAAGCTGTTTTTTTTTCTACATGGCACAAAGCCACTGCAGGAAAGAAAAGAAAATAACAACAACATGGAAAAAGCTGGCTTAAAAACATACAATATGGCATTAATTAGTGTTGACTCAGTAGCAAGTTACCACCCTGCCTCAGTTTTTGTGTGTGTGGGTGTTACCACCCTCTCAGCTTCCACAGTAGCCAACAGAGGAACAAAGAAATCATGTGTTTCAAATAGTCAGCTACAGCACTCAAGCGCTGGAAACGTACATGTAATCACTACCGCATGTCAACAGCTACGCAAACACACACTAGCAGGCACGGAAATGCACATCATGTAAACTTGTACACACTAAAGTGCACTAGAGTGAACACACACAAACTAATCGAGTCAATATGTGGACAACAAACACTTGCAAATTCTTGTAAAATCTAACTAAGCTTGGGGGTTATATGGAATAAATCGTTAATTACTGCTGCTGCTTATTACTTTATCGACATGGTGCGTGTGCATGTTTGTAGCCTATATCCGTGCGTGTGTGAGTGCATCCAAGTGTGGCTGAAGGGATGTCTCGTATCAGTCATTTCTCACAACATCCAACTGTTAGATTTACTGACTGCCCTACTCACTGACTAGCTGATCGACTCAAGAACTGGCTTCATGCTCAGAATTTTTAACAGCAGCTGCGAGATAGAAATCAACCCGTTTTCCTCCCGTCCTCCTCTATGCTTCCCAGGGAGGACATTACATCAGGCCAAGGGTTCCCTATCTCGTTCTATGAGCGTCGAGATAATGGGAACAGCATTTGTGATATCCCCTTTAATTTCTGGATCCATCGCTCCATCTCCACACCTTGTTCAATCTATCAGTAACTGTAGTTCCTTATATAAAACGTATTCTGTGCAGGAAAGAACTTAGCTTTCACTTTAAAACTGAAAATAACTGTTGCAAGTAGGCTTTCGGGGTTCGACGCTGCAGTTCATGTGAGACTTACTTATCCAAGGGGTATCTTATTACATCCATTCATTCTGGAGCAAGAGCAGTGTAACCTTTTGACTGAGGAGCTAAATCATGGCCATTATCCACCGGTAGTGCTCGTTATTCTGCACTCCCTCTGCGGGACGGAGTGGTCCAATTGACTAACTGTTCCCTAAACTGTTTCCTTTACCAGGAGGGAAGCAGTGAGGAGGAGACAGAAAGGGAGAAAAATGGTGAAAAAGGAGAGAAAAAGATGAAGGGAAGGCCGGCTCGTCAGACTGACTGTTTTACTAAAACATTTTACTGACAAGGTAAAAGAGTGGAAAAAAGTGAGCTGGAGAGGGAGAGACGTCAAATTGATTAATACTGCCAAAATTATTCCCCTCTCAGATGAGGTGTCATTTTCCCAAAGAGTGAATTTCAGGCACACAAATGAATAGGACCTTTTGTTCTATGTGGGAAAATAAATTACAAGCACAGACTATACTTAAAACTAAATACTAGGAACATAGGAACACGTAGGCAATCTATTTCAAAACCCAGTAATTCTAACCAGTTTGGGGATTGACGTAAAGACTACATATGTGTGTGTGTGTATGTTTAAGCATCTGTGACCATGTCTCCTGTAAGCTGATACCTCTTTCCCCGCTGTTGGATGTATGACATATGCCCCAGGAAACAAATTAACCATTTTTGGTGAAACGCAAAACGAAAAGAATCCTGATGTAGCTCGAACCATGCCGCTGCGTATGTGTACGTCTATATGCGTCTGTTCTTTCAGATATGTTCCGTCCGTATATTTATTTTCTTTCATACTTTAAGAATATTTACTTGTAGGAAAGCAAGATGAGGGAAATTCTCCGTATGTCTGAATGGGTTCAGATGCTGGTTTATGGTTAGATATGGATAACAGAAAGACTACGGTAAGATTAGTTGAATGTAGTCAGTCAAGTAAAAAAAAGCGTGTGGGTATGAGAGAAGGATGGACAGAGGAACACAAAATACAGCCTACGTGTACACTGCACGCTGACATCCACGACTGTGTGTTGCACTGTTCAGCAGTGGAAGCTGATATCAGACAGTGTTGGAGCATTACAGTCCAGCCAGCTGAATGTTGATTCTTTTTTCCATCCATGCAACCGACGTTGTGTGGACCATTTGTCTGCTAACTGCTGGGTTGTTATTCTGCTGCTGACTGACACCAGCCTAATGGCTGATAATGGTTTCTAGTTTTATGACTCCTTCCTCTTCAAGTGAAAATGTAGAACGCAATGAGCGGTTTCTCTTTGCGTGTTCCTCTGTCTTCTCTCACTGTCTCGCTGATGAGCTCTGCCTGGCTCCCTTACCAGCCGCCTTGGTCTCTCTGTCATTTGTATCTTCTCTCTTTCTCTTTTTCAGTCTAAACAATGATTGCCTTCATACTGATATTTCGGCATTCAGTAAAATAATCGCTTTTCTTGATCAGCCCACAGTCACAAAAGACACAGTATGTGTCATCCTATTTAGTGAAAAACGAATGTTTGAAAACACATTCTTGCAATTTTCCATGACCTGGATTTAGCAGAGGCAAAGTGCGTACATATTCAGTATTGTGAATAATGATGCTTAGTGGCCATGGACACAGCGGACCTCTGGTTTTAAAAAATATAGATGCAGGTTTAAATAGAAACAGCCACCGAAGAAACACGATAGGCCTGTGGCAAATGTCTAGCACTGCGGTCTCATAACTTTATATTATAGTAAAAGAACGAGCTGTGCTAGCCTCAGGCAGACAGGTAGGCAGGACCACTATACAATCCCTTTTCTAAAGAAGCTGGGATGCTGTTCAATACATAAAGCCGAATAAAAACACTCAATAATCCTTTCTGACATGTTTATTCAATTGAAAACAGTACAAAGACATGATATTTCTTTTTTTTTTTAATCCACAACTTCATTGATTTTTGCCAATTTAAAGTATGATACTGGCAAACATTTTTCAAATAAATTGGGGCTGGGGAAACAAAACATTGGGAAAGTTGTGAAATGCTCAACAAACACCTGTTTGGAACACTTCACAGGTGAACAGGTTCATTGGTAACAGGTGACAGTTATGTGATTTGATATGAAAAGGGCATCATTGAAAGGCTCAGTCATTCACGGGCAAGGATAGGGCGAGGTTCACCACTTTGTGAGACACATGATGGTATAAAGAATATTATTACACGGGCTTGGGAACACTTTATTAAACTATTGACGACATACAAAGCTTGTCTGCAAATGATTGCATTTTGCTTTCTTTTAGCTTTACTAACTTTTTTTGTTTAATCCAAGTAATACAAAGGTATACAACTAGCAAATATTGTCAGGATATCAAAAGGAGAACTTACTTATACGGCTACACTAGTAATTCTGCTTGGGACTGAAAATTTTTAACACCTGTGAAAGTAGGATGGTAAGAGGAATGACCCATGTGTTGACATTTGGGATGGAGTGGTTCAGTTAAGGGTAGTAGAACTGAAATAGCATGTAAGTGTGTGTGTGTGTGTGTGTGTGTGTGTGTGTGTGTGTGTGTGTGTGTGTGTGTATGTGTGTGTGTGCGCGCGCTGGGTTCCAAGGATCAAATTTCTGATTTATAGTCGCCCTCCTACTGCGAGCCCTGCAATGGTGTCCAACTGTCTGCAAACTCTACAGCTCATTCACACCACCACCTCGTGCAGCAACTCTTCTAGTGAATTACAGTTCTTAATGTGTCTGTTTCTGGCTGCTTCTCATCATTTATTTGGGTACAACTGTCAACTACATAGTAATTACAGTTTAGTAGAGCTGAAATTAGTCAGCTACGATACAAATCATTTACTGACTTTTGTCTTAAGACCAAAACAGCAGGTCTGGTGAATAAATTAGGGAAATGGTTGGAGATTTAGGGCAGTACACAGTCATGCAGCGCTGCTCTCCTCTCTGAAGTGCATCCTCCTTCACCCTTCACTGCCCCTTTACTCTCTTTGTTTCCTAGAGCTACCCTTCCCTGTCGCTCTTTTTTGTGCCATTTTCTCAGAACACACACACATTCGTAAACACACACTTTGGACGACATGCATTCATTTCTCGCCCTCTCATTTTAATTTTTCATCATTTCCAACAAACTTTATTAGCCTATTTCTATATGGAATAATTATATACCAGTAAGGACCTCTGGCAATGAACATAAAAATCATGAATCCGCACTGATTCACCCACTAGCATGCACGCGTTATCGCACACAAACACACATGGAAAGTCACCCGTGGCGTGCACATGTCTCTCCAATGCACATGCCACGGCGGCTCAGCGGTCCTGCTTGAAGCCTGATGATTCCCGGCCCTGTCACTCCGGGCAAAGGAATGTCCCGTCAGCGGGGAATACGGAATGCCCTGCCACTGGAGGTAACGGAATGCCTTGTCACCAGAGGTAACACAATGAAGACATAAACGTCTCAGACAGTCCAGCCATGGAGGTAAGACACATCTTCAGGACATGAGGTGCATATGGAGGGAAGGGGGAGAAAGAAAGTGACAGAGACGGAGAGGAGGGGGCATGTTGCTAGGGCAGATCAGGGCAGGAGTACCAGTTAGCTAATGGGTCAGAAGTAATGTGACCTACTGACTGTCAGAAGGTCAGAGAAGCCCAGTTTGCAAGCTCTTAACCAAAACATTTTTCATTTCCTTTCATTCATGTTATCATAATTAGCCAGTTACTTTTAATAGGTCCCTATTAGTTTCAACATGACATGCTTTTTCTGGTGTACTGCAATGTGTCGTAAAATAATGTCTGTGTGATAAGCTACATGCAACCAATGTTCAACCCTCCACCTCTGTTTAGAGTGGAGTCTAAAAAATTGATGTTGTGTTGGTATCAGTTGCCCTCTCATGTTTCACAATCCTTAGTCCAATCACCAGCTGCTTGGTTACCAGCTGACTTGTAACATCATATATGGTGAAATCCTTGACAAAAGTTTTTGTTGTGTAGTTGAACTGAATGCATTTCAATCACAAAGATGTGATCCTAATGGCTACTTGAGATATCAGCATAGCTACAACGTCATAAGAGGCAAAGAAAAAAAAATCACTAAACTTGGTTCAACTTTTCCCACGAGGCACCCTAATACAAAAAGTAAAATGATAGGTGGTGGCTGAATTTTCCAGATCGGGGTGCACCAAATTCTGTAGCCAGTCTCTATGTTACAATTCATGGTATGTGGCATGCCGAGTTCTGATGGAAAAACAGTCCTCTCCTTTCCCCAAATCTTAAGTCTGTAAACCCCCCTGAGTTCACCTCATTTCATTCATTTCTGTAACAGGCCAGTGGTTACTGCCGCAAAAAAACTCAGCAAGCTGGCAAAACAGATGAAGAAGAAAGTGGATTTAATGTGAAACGGTCAGGTCATGGCTGACACCTGATCTCCTTAATAAGGTCAGTCCCAGCACTGTTACGGATCCAGCGCGTTGGTGCATCCTGCTTTGTAGGATTACAAACTACTTTGCAGTGTTTTGGCTTCCGATAAACCTTCGACATCAGTGTTGTAATTACCAAAACAAATTTTCCTGGGTCACATTTTATCTACAGCACATGCAGCAACACGCCCACACCACTGCACCCCTTTGCATTTTTAAACACATTATTATTTTCGCCCGAATGCTCACAAAGCTTTGATACAGCGTCTTGGTGACCTGCGGTTCATTGCACTGACCCTAAATCTCACCCTAATCTTACTGTGGGAGTTTTCAAACTAAATGGTGCATAATAACCCTCTGCATACTTTGTGCAAGTACTTGCAATCAAATTCTATTTTCTTGCTGTGTGTTTGCTGAAGTGATAAAGAAAGAAACCTCAGCAACCAGAGGGCCAAGCAGCCCAACAGAGAGAGTCAGAGAGCAGCAGGCGAACAGGTAGAAAGACAGAGAAATTGACTCAGACAGGAGGAGGGAGCAGGGAAAAAAAAAAAAAAAATTAGAGACAGACTCGGCAGAGATCACAGCAAGGTACCCTAATTGAAAAAGGCGAAAGGAGAAAATCATTAAACAAGCCCCACTGGTGTCTCCCTTATTAGATTCCCCAGCTGGTGTCACGCTACTTAAATTCCCCCTTGTTTCCCCTAACAAACTCTAAACTCGTAGACAATTTGTTAAGGAGAAGGATTATGGGGAATTGCAAGAGGGCTGCAAGCTTGTGTGTATTTATCTGCATGTGTAAAAGCATGTCTGCTCAAATGCTTTTTTTTTTACCATTCCAAGTTCAAAATTGAAGATTCAAATTCTTTCTGTCACTCTGTTCGGCGAAATTAAACTTATTCTTTTAAGAGTTTTGTCGACACTAATAAGACATCATTACGGCTATGTTTTACAGCTGCTGTGATAAAAAAAAAAAAAAAACTGTGGGGAGATGTCCTCATATTACATTATTACCCTTCAGTGAAGCCCTTTTCTGAGCCCGGTGCTGTCAAATAATGAGACGAAAGCAAAAACATTTGACTGAGATTTTGTTTGACAGTTATGTGAAGTATCGACTTCTCGAAAAGTCTCTTGAAACATATAACTGAATGAGATGGGAACTTAACCTTCTCGCTGTTTTCTTTTGCCGTTGTCAGAATTGCCCTTATTCATTCTCCTGTAGTCTGCGTGTTTCACTCCTTTCCCTCTCCCTCATCATCAGTATCATAATATTTTCCATCTGCTCTGAGAGAAGGAGACATAAAGTGAGCCCGAGCCAGCATGAACAGCTGCAGGCATCTATTCCCATATATTACAGTATGCCTAACCTCCACATATTCCCTTTATGTGAAGCCCATCACTGAGTACACTAGACCCCATTACTCTCATTAGCTTTTACGGCACTTGGCTGGTATAACATTTGCATTTGCAGGGAGTCGAGAAAAACCGACTCAGTTTCAGCAAAAAAAACTGTCTCCATCCCATTTGAAATGTCCCACAAAATGTCTGTTTGTTTACAGGGTTTATACAGACTAATGATGCAAATCTCTTAAATCACATTATGTTGCTAGGTTGCTAGATAATTTCCCTGGAGTCAGAAAAGAAGAAATCACCTGTCATGACGTGACTTGTTTGGAATCAACAACACAAAGCAAAACAAATAAACAAAATTAAGGAGCGTGCTGTGAGGTAATTTCAGTGCCTTAAAGTCAACATGATGACAAAAAATTTGCATTAACATCAAAGAGATCCAGCAGCCAAAATCGCCTCCTGGTGCTTTAATACAATTTGACTTAAAACGTCTTGAAATGAGCTTATTTCAAACAGTTTGACTCCATGCTGTAATGACTTGACAAGCCAGTTGTTTGTGTATTCATGAAAGGCAAAAACCTGTCTACAAAACAAGTGACAGAATCAGCCAGGTGTGTGGTATAATTTCACTCCTTTTCAGTGCAGATGAACTTGCTTCACCTTGTTTAACGGCGACGCCACTTGCTCAGGGATTTTGTGAAGCAGCACTGGACACAATTTACTCTATTTTTTGCAGAGCACTGACAACAGTTACCACTTTTATGTTATTATGGACTGACTGTCTCTCAAAAAGTGAAAAAAAAACCACCAAGCCAAGTTGGAAGGCAGAGGCTTCAAATAAAATTATGTCTCCTGCTAACCTCAATCTGTCCGAAACCTGCTGAGGTACTGCAACAATTTCAGCACTCT
>JAPXVT010000024.1:25281943-25292914 GCA_029823135.1 Acanthurus reversus
ATACAAACACACAACGGTGTAACCTCTAATTGAAAACTGCCTTGTATCTTTAATCCTTAAATTGGTAAAAGAAACAATTGCATGCATGGAAGAAAAAACTTCAAACTTACTTTGCCATGCGAGAGTCTTTGACAACCATCGCTCTGCTGAAAACAACTGACAGATCCACTGGCTCCAGGATGTGCAACGGAGACTGTTTCTGCTTACGGGCCATTTTCCAGTCACCATCTAACACACACAGAGAAAATGTTTTACACTCTCTTCTACTTCACACGGACACCAAATAAACACATTAAGATATTTCTGCCCTAAAATGAGAAAAAATCTTTTGATATCTATGTAGTATTTTGATTGATAAGTGCAACCAACAGGCCTGAAAGAGTCACCAGTTTCCTATGCATAATTTGTGTTATACTATAAAATATATCAACAATATCTACAACAAAATAAAGTTTGAGAATCCCACCTTTAAACAGTAGCTTGAATAAACTCTTAACTCATATATGACGACAGTTTTTACGGAGTCCCAGTAAAGTCTGTTTTTATATGTGACATGTACTAGACATGTACTACCTGGTTTGCTGTAAAGGAACTGCAGGCTGCTAAGCTGTACATCAAAGCTGTCATATGCTCTGGATATGATGTCTTCAATGTTGCTGGAGTGTACTGACAGCTGAGGCAGATTCTTCCTGCTTTGACTGGACATCTAAAAAAAGACAACAAATTTATGTTACTCATTAAAAAATGCAAAATGTTGTAACTCTCAAGCTCTGTTTTTAAGTGCATTTTCAGGGACACCACAGTTATTATTTATTTCAACTCCACGGTCAAACAGTGGACCAGTTTAGGATTCTGACGTAATCTCGCATGGTTCAAATGTTCAACCCAGTAACAAGTTTGATGCTTTCTGACCTTGAAATGACCCAGATCCAACAGTACGATGTTCTGAGTGCCATTGTAAAAGCCCGTCTGCGGAATGATGATGTACGAGGCCATCAGGTTCACCTTCAGGTCGAGAACTTTCTGTGTTTCGATGACGTACATTAGGCCTAAAAAAACAAAATGTCATTAATGTCATTTTTTATTTCACTTGAGATGATGATAAAAGCAAATCGAGTTCAGCATCAAGCACTAGAGTCAGCATAATGATGGTAATATTCTAGAAACAATTGAGCAATACACACCATGCAATTCATTTAGCTTGTTTTAGAGCATGTAAGGCTACACATGCCATCTCAGCAGGAAAAATGAAGTGTTTCAAAAGGAAAGCTAACTTTGCTTTGTACTTTTAGGGCATTTTCTGTTTTCATAAACAATCATGAAAAAAATATTATGTGCCATTATGTAACTTGTTCAATTTATCTTAGATGTGGGTCCAGCAAATTTGGATATGTTAATTTAAGTACAAGTAAACTTTGATTTGTTTACTTGAGTAAAAGTCTATGACAAAAAGTCTTTTAAAAATTAATCCCTAAATTTTAGTATGATATAATATCAATATCACAGAGCTTTGCTCAATGTACCCAAATGAGCTACAGTGGATCCTTCCACTGCAGGACAATAATGAGCCTGAAACAGCAAACAATCTCAGGAAACTATCTCAAGAAAATAAACAGGAACAGAACAATCCAGCTGACTCAGTGACTGAGACGTGCAGGCTGTGTATGCACTACCGTAAACATGAAAATGAAAGCAAACGATCAGCAGCCTGAGAGCAGGCTTGTGACCAACCCCTGATAAAACAGAAGATGTTTGTACATGTTTGTGCAACTAACCAGTGGCTGTGCGATCTCGAAACTGCTCCAGTTTCATGAGTGTTGCGTTGGTGAGCTCATCCAGCTGCAGGTCGTCAGGAGGCATGAAGAACACTGACATGCTGTTCACTGTTATCTACAAAGACACACACACAAAAAACGGATTTTAAATGTAGCTTCTTCATGCTTTTACATCTGTAAAAATGCACTCTGACAGACACGACTCACAGCATCATAGATGATTTCCAGGGGTTGTGATTCCACGTGAAGCCGTTGGTTAGCGCTCTCATCCAGCGGGTTGGTCTCAAACAGAATGCTCAGCAGCGGCATTCCTGCTCCTGTGGCTGCTTTCCTTGATTACAGGAGGGTTGGTGCAGGTCGGTCTCTGGCTAAGCCTGTGACTTCAAACAAACTGAGCTGGGCTGTGAGTCTGTCAAACACAGAAAAAATGATGTCAGTGCTGCTCATGACAGAATCCTAAAAAGGAGAAAGATCAGGAGCAAACAGGGGTCTAGTGTTAATGATTTTTAACTGGTAAAAACAGCTTCAAACTAGTTCAAACGATAACTTGCTTATCTAAGTCTTGTTTAAATATCTTATCCATGGGTTATCCATTCAGTTTTTAATTAAACACAAACAGACAAGCTTAAGATACAAACAGGCTCCTTAACATATACTGCATTAATACTATTAAAGACACAAACAAAAAAAACAAAACAAAACAAAACAAAAAAAAAAGTAATGACAAACTTGATGGCTTGTGCTCCAGGTCTCTGCGTGAGTGTGGACATGAGCTCCCCCACAGTCAGCCTGATGATCTCGTCTTTATCCTTGCTGTCTTTGATGGACATTGACAGTCTCTCCATATGGAAATTGATCTTCATGTCTTCAAACTACAAAGAAGAGACAACACAGTGCTAAAACCAAATATCTGACACAACGTTTTGGATCTTGATGGATTTTGGGTCAAAAGGAAATGTATTATTAGTTGACAGGTGGGTGTCAGGGAGGAACGTGACTCACATCCTTTGGCAGGTTGGGATTAGCAGCAGTCTCACTGTATCCAATGGCAGTGTAGAGTTTAGCTTTCTCAGCAGGTGTTAACAGCTCGTCGAAACCTGAGAAAGAAAAACAGGGCAAGATTGAGTAAACGGAATAGAAAGAATATGAGATGCAAAAAAAGAACAAGCTGACACCATATACTCTTCCTATGAGAATATAATGGAAACTTTTCCTCTATATGCTTTATCTATTTTCTTCCTCCTACCTCCAGTCTTGACCTCTTTTTTTTCTGTCTCAGGCTCTCCTCCCCAGTTCCACATCCAGCTGAGCCAACCCTGAGACTCCTCTTCCTCCATCTTCATCCCTGGACGGTAGATACACAGGCCTGCCTTGCTCGCCTGGGGTTGTAGGAAAAAGACAGTTAAGAGGTCTAACTAAGACCATAAATCAAAAAGGGAACGTACACATTATGTGTCACCTCAAAAATAAAAAACGTAAACTATAATTTTGCTGGCTGCCAATATTTTTCTAGCAATATACTGTAAGGGACATGTTGTCTTATAGATGTGCTGTAGAGAAATGTGAAGATTATGTAAGAATATCTAACCAGTTGTGAAGTAAAAGTGAGACACAGTGTATACTGTGTAATACTTCAGCCAAAACCTCAACCACTACATGCAACTGCTGATAACTATTTGCACTGTATGACTGTGGTCATATGAAACATGCTGGGGGAGACACAAAGTATACTGTATCATTTCTTTGTCTACTTTTCTATTAGTATTAACTGTGTTTTAGGCGCATATGTCAAGCAAAATTTATTGCCTGGTCATTACAACGTATGCTACAGATGGGGTATAAAGTTAAGCTAAGTACACCACGTGAAGCCAAAAATACAGCGAGTTGGACAGAGAGCTTACCTCCACTTCAGCCTGCTGTCTGGCCAGCGTGATGTTAAAAATATCCAAGGTCTTCTCAGGCTCCTGAGACGGATACAACACATTAGATTAGAGCTTTTAGAAGCTTCTTGCTACTTCGTGCAGGGATGCAGCTATTACTAAATGTCCATTTTAATCACATCAGGAGATGATGCTGCTTACAGAGCAGAGAGGAGACAGAGGAAAAGACCTTTAGATGTTGTGTTGTATTTCTGTAACACAGATCATCAATCTCACGTGCACTTCAGTCAATTCTTCAACAGGGTTGAACACTGGATGAGTGTATGTAAGTACTTATGGCTTGGGCAACTAGCAAATAAACCACTGATAAGATATTGAGGACCTAATATCTTTGTAATCAGCTACTCGCACGCCATGATACATTTGCATGTCATAGAAGCATGAATAATGGTTACTGTAGTCAAGTGTAAGTATTAGCTAAAATACAACCAAGCAGAAAAAGCAGGTCTGAACTTTAACTTGCACTAGCAGTGATGCACCACCACAGATATGTTTGGTTAAGCCCAAAGGTAAAGAGTGAAAGTCAAACGTGTAGACAAATCACAGTTAAATTAAGGAAAGTTTGGCTCAGATGTGACGGCTGCTGAACAGGAACCAGTAAAAAGAGAGCAATGTTTTGAACTCCCCTTCTTAACCAGCTCCTTCCCATTCTTGCCAACATACTTTCAACCTCTGTACTTTAAAATTCCTTTTTAAAATTTCTATAATTGCAAACACACCTTATTGAGATCGTCTGTTAAGCATTTGCAAATAATAACATCAAACATAAAAAAATTGTGAATGTATCTTTTTTATAAATTTATTGTTGATATATTATCAATAAAATAACAACTGAGTTAATTTTGGTATCTGGAAGGAATCAAATAATTGCATCTGAAGCAATTTATCATGATACAGGAAATTAAGACCATTAGGGGACTTTTCTTCTAATACAGACTTAAATTCATCAAGAAGCTGGCAACACTGACATTTAAACATAACAGAAACTTTGTGTTTACTGCTTCTCCTAATAACATATGAAGTGGTTCAAATATTTGGATCCCAAGAGATAAAAGTGAAAAGTGAAGCTCTGCCCCACCTCTAGCTCCTTAAGCAGCTCCTCGCTGGGTTTCTTGCTGGTGATTTTGGCTTTGTAGAGCTCTCTGTAGCGTTTCACCATTTGCCGGTGGCGATGAATGTACTGCCATGACCACATGTGGAGACGAGGCTTCACATCCACCTCCAGGATACTTGTGATCACGTACCTCCACCTGCAAGGCATGAACAAACAAGCACACAGTCAACTCTCAATATTAGGAACCAACACATGTAACGGTGCTAAAATGCCATGTGACATATAGTCAAAACTCAAAGTCAAATTTATAAAGTGTTTTCTGACCATACGCGTGCATTCTTGTGAACATGGACCATCGGTCTGTACTTCCTGTACGGCAGGTTCCGTGACATCATATCCACTGAGCCCAGCAGCTCCAAGATGCTGATGTACTGGAGAGAGAGGAAGTCAGCATTTACTCAGTAGCAGTAAGCACTGAGAGGCTTGCATTTATCATCACTGAGTAACTACTCAAAATATTTGCCTTTTCAACTTTTCAGTTCATTTTATCACATCTTGTCTTATACTTGTCACTGTGTCTCTCATTTAAAAAAAAAGTTTAAACCAGGCTTTTACATAGACAAGTACACACAACACACACACACCTACCTGAGGTCTGTTGAGTTCAATGGCCACCTCATTGAGATTGACCATGAGGTCAACCTTTGGAGATGAGAAGTCCACATCTGACCTGGGATTCATCCGCAGTTTAGCATCGGCTGAGATAGGACGAAAAACTGTGGACCACAAAAAAGGAATAGATTATTTACATTTATTTAAAAAAACAAACAAAAACAGAATTGCATTTCTTGGGATTTGAAAAGTGTAAATGTCTTTTTAAGCAACGTTGACTTATTAAAAAAAGGCTGTGTGATTCACAGTGCCAATTCACATTTCAAATGTAAAACACTGATATGGTTTTATTTGCTTTTTAAAGTGAGCCTATTACATAACAGGATAAAAATGTGCATAAAATATGAGAGTGAGATACTCACTGAAGTCATGGCTGAAACACAGAGAGCTGTGGATTTCCAAACTGCTCTGGAGACATTGCTAAAGACACAGGGGGAAGAGCTTCATTTGCATTTCAACTGTTTTACTTAAAATGTTATCTTAACATCTTGACACATCTGCTTCTATTACTGTGAACTATCAAAACATCACATTTACAACTTTCTACCCACAGAGCCTTCTCTAGAAGGAGCATTTTTGAATGAAATTAAAGGTTAGCAAAACCTGCAGCAGTATCACAAGTATTTGCAGAAGACTTTTTCTAATATTCACCAAGAGAATTTTAAAAAAGGCTTTGAAAAGATCTGAGAAAAAAAAAGCCTTTCATATTGACTAAGTGATTTCAAAGCTGTTAACCAAGATTGAACTGTGTGCCTGTAATAATTACAGTGTCTCAAAAGAGCAAACTAAGACAGACAGACCATGGCATGGCTGAATCCAGGCTGGTGGAAACAAGGTGCAACACTGTAATAACAGGGTGACTCACCAAAGCCTCATCTGCACTATGATTGGAGAACAGTACTGAGTTGACATTCCAGTAGGCAAACAAGCTGTCTAGTTGAACCAGCTGAAAAAGTGGAAAACAGGAAGCAATTAGAGAAGTGCAGAGCTGACAGCATACAATAACTTTAAAAGCTTGATCACAGCCCTTAGGTGGAAAAATGTTTTTAAATGTTGATACAGCCGTTTCACAAAACTGAACCAACAGGATCACGATGTCAGAAAGTTCATAACGAGTTACCGTGAGGCGACAAAGTGATCAAATGCAACGATACAAACATGCAATGCGACCCAGGATACATTTGTTTTCTCATATTAAGTACATAAATGCAAGTGCAGCGGAGAGGTTAAGTGGCTGAATTTCTTACCTTGAAGAAAAGTCTGGAATTCTCATCCAGTAAACTGGGATTCCAGTTCTCATCAGCTGTCTGTAAGGCCAAACAAGCAGAGAGATTTTGGGGCTTTGCAGAGATTACGTACATCTTTAACATCTAAAAGTTTAAGCTGATGTTTTAGTTGTTGATTAAGAACACCTTTATTGCAGAGTGTAATGTAGGATATATTTTGACAGGAGGGACACTGAAACACATTACCTGAAGGCTGAGGTTTTTAAGTGACACTCCAAAGGACAAAGGACAGTTTGGATTAGTGACCTGTGGAAAACACATGAGAGAGAAATAAGAGTTAAGCTGATCACTTAATGCTTTTTTTACAAACACAATTTCAAGTTAAGTTATGCTGTGCACACACATCACTTTAAGATAACTCAGCTTGAGTACTTACATCATCTTCATAGCGAACATGGATGTTTGAGATTTTGACCTGCAGGTTTTTGATGACCTGAGTGACAAGCTTCTCCACGAAGGTGTCCTGCTTTTCCAGCTTAGGGTTATCTGTCAAACACAAACAAATATAAAGGATGTGAGACCTGAGATGGTCCTGCAGCTTACCTAAAGCTTTGCTTTAGAAACAAAGATTTATCATTTTCCCCCGTGACATCGACTGATTAACCTTTCACAAACCCGTTTTTTTTTTTTTTAAATCTATTGTCATATGTTCTACTTTGTTTTAAAATTGGCTTTAGCTCTCGTTAGTGCCGTTAGGATTCTTGGATAACTTGATTGTACATTTTTCTATGTTTGTTTTTAATATAACTTGCCATCTCACCATAAGATGACACTGTCGTACGATTTTTAGATATATGTGTTTTTACCAGCAGTTATTCATTTTGATGTTTTTTTTTACTTTTTATGCTTATTTTAATGTTCCCAAACAAACGTGCGACACAGTTTTTTCATTCCATCAACTGCTCATAACTGAAAATAAACTGTATACAGTCATTAAGTGAGAATGAAAGGCATCTTATTATGAGACTAAACTGGATATAAGTTTCTGATTAACTACATCAAAATTTAGCAAGATTTGTCATTAAACATGCATACCCTATACCCTAACCTCAAGACACAGCACCACCAGACCACTAGTTTACTGCTAGAAAAAAACAAAAACCCTTGGCTGGTCAACCCTCACTAGTCAGTGCCAGAAATACTAATCTGTTAAATATACTGTTAAAGTATTATTTTTTTTAATGTACACTTTTAATTTAAACAAATTAGCATTGTTTTTAATGCATGTCACAATATGTGACACATTTCAGTGGCATTTAAAATATGATTCTTTATTTTAGAATGTGATTCCCGGTTTTAAAAGGCTCCATTACATAATATATTTTTAAACTGTGTTCAACTATAGATTTAAAAATGTTTAATTGGGACTGTTTTCTGAGTGTTTTGACACATTAAGGCAAGTCAGACTCACACAACACACTTAGCAGAGCTAAACCACAGAAAATATTAAGTGTGAAAAACTGTAGACTGCTCCAAAAACAACTCAAGAACTCACAACCACACACACCATGACCACATGACTGTAAGTCTCTGTTCTTGCTATTGTGTTACATCAACTTCTCACAACCATGTAAATGCAAGTTTTCAGCTCCTGCTAAAACTCCTGACCGCTCAAACCAAAAGCAGCAATGCTTGCTCTTGCACCTCCTCAATAATAGCTTAGTTGAGAAAGTCTTAAAACCCACTGTAAAATGTCTGGGAAGCAAGAAAGAACTTTATGCAGGTATACACACAGAAAAACTGCTGGACTCATGTTAAATCAAAGCTGAACCCTCACCTTTCTCTGCAGCCTTTTGTTTCGTCTCCTCTATTCGCTGTAGCTCTCTCTGACGTGCCTCCTGTAGCTGTTTCTCCTCCTTTTCTGCATCATACCTTATACCTGGACAGAATGGGGTCAAAACAAATGATCATTTGTCTCTGAACACAATGAAATATACAGAAGAAAAAGCTTGAGTTTCTTGTTTGTCCTGACATGTAATTTATGGTCATGAATGAGTGAGAGACCTCCTTTGTCTAACGACTGTGCTCCACTGTGTTGTGTCGGCTGATCATAAGGGATATTCATTAGATTTAATGTAAATGTTACTAGATACTGTTTTCACTGCAATATTTGTCATTAAAATACAAAAATGTTTTGGTAGGAAGTGATCTTACTTGCTGTGGGGACTATGAGCAGGTAGACTCCGTCCAGTGTTGCCTCCACTGACTGTGTGTAGAGGTTCTTCCATGGAATCTTAAGTTCCAGTCGTCCTATTAACAGAAGCACATATGAGAAAATATTCTCTTGTACCAAGGAAAATGTAAAGATGGAGACAGTGACTACAATCTTACCTATATGACCAGCTCTCACTTTGAAAGGAATGTCAAGTTGACTCTGCAACAAAAGAAAAGCAAATTATTGCAAGACAAATCCAACTAAAATGTTACGACAGACTAATTTTGCTTATTTTGGCATTTATTTGCAACTTACCAAGGCATTTTCTTTTATTTCTAGATTTGTTAGAACAGCGTCCCCTGTGATGACACAAATATTCACTTAGTGATTGCTACTATGTAACAAACAGTATTATACGCCTAAGAGACTAGTATTGTGTTAGGAGGCCAATAGAAACACAGTTCAGTGGAGGTCTTTGGCCTTTGTCTATTGACGCAATTCAAACTTAAGTGCATTGATATACATTATTAAAGCCAATTTATAACAGGTTTAGTAAAACAAAGGAATTTGTATGTGATTTAATGTAAGTTTTAAGCAGGTGGGTACATGTTTGCAATGGCTTTAAAACCTTTCTTTAACGTTAATCCTCCCATTTTGCCGGATAGTGTTAACAGCTGGGAGTGTCAGCCACAGGTTGGTAAAAGGACACGGTATGACACAAAGTGGCAAATCATAACCTGGCTGTGTGAAAGGGTGTGACCCCGAGCTGCTCGCTTCTCTGAAACTTGCATGGAGGCATTGAGCAAACGTTCACATATAAGTTTCGTGAACAGAAGGTCATTTTAGCCTTCTAAAATTAACAATGCAGCTTGAACTGTCAATTAGCAAGCATTTGGCTGCACTATCTTGCTCACACTGGACAGCTAAAGTAGATTTTGGGACAGATAAACTGACACTGACAGCTGAGGAAGCCTGTCATACACGACTGGTGGCTAACGGCTGTTAGCATTAGCTGGCTAGCCTGGCGAGCGAACTAGTCAGTTGAAATGTCAAACACAAGTTCCGTTACCTCCCCATATGCCCAGCTTTAACTGTGAGCTGTCAAGGTTGACAACGTAGTCCCCTAAAAATCGGTTGAGGACATCTACCACCAAGCTTTCGAAGACCATCTTGGCGTTTCTCTCATCTGTCTGTCACCATGTTTACATTCTGAGGACTCGCTTTCCTCAACGTCAGATTAGGACGTGCTGCGGTGGGCGGTGCTTTTACGTCATGCCGTACATGCGATTGACGTCAGGCAAAATCTCCCCACTGCAACCCTCAATGCCTGCGTGAATGAGATAGAGGGGAACTGAGGGCAAGTAACCAAATATCCTTGCGCGAACTTTTCATTGCAAGATTTTATTAGATTAGATATTAGATTTATTCCCTTAGTTAACTGAAGACAACACGTGACTGTCTGTGATGATTTTAATACCAAAATACCATGAAGGCCTAGAGACATTCAAAACATTTATGAAAATCATAATCATAATCATGAAATGTCTCAAACCCAGCAAACAGTATCTGATAAACTGAAAAAAAGTGCACTTTTCATATTTTTATGTAAAGATATTACTTTGTTTTTAATAGACCACTTTTAAATCAGTAGGTCAACTTAAATGGTGCTTTGAAGAATGAAGTAAATAGCTGAAAAAAACCCCAAAACCCTGGTTTATAAAACAGGGACACAAAGTCTGCAAAACATAAATTAGAAAATTATTATATCAAGCCATCAAGATAAAGTCAGAACAAAACAAACAGCAGTTCCGAGCCACATAGGATAGAGCAGAGCTGTAGCCTGCAATAGTCACAAATTGTGTTTGCGAAGAACAAGACAGATTTGAAGAGCATTTCTGAAAGTTTAAAATCACTATTACAAAAGCATTACAAGGTACTGAGATCATGCCCTCATCATTAGATTTTTAATATCAAAGCAGAACTGCTGTTTGGTAACAAACCAGCTAATAAATCAATTTAGGCCTAGATTTAAAAAAAAAAAAGCTAATAATGATCATAAAAACTTACACAATGATCTATGTATTTTATT
>JAPXVT010000024.1:25371388-25383858 GCA_029823135.1 Acanthurus reversus
AGATTCTATCTTTTAATTTTGAGATTTGTCTTATTGCGTGGTCCAGTATGAAAGGTTATTAACGACAAAGCTACTGAGTTTGCACAAAACAAATGCAAGATGGAATCAGTCTGCAGGGTCGAGGATTGACCTGACAAACGGGTCTACCAATATAAGAACCCAACCTAAACCAAGGGCACCCCCCCCACCCCCTATTCTCCTGTTCTTGGTCCAACCCTGGCCAACTACACCCAGACTAACTCTACCATATTCTACCCAAACTCAATATCCCCTACTTCAGATGACCCAACACCAGCTTTCTCTACCCAACCAAACTCTGACCCGATTTAATGTTACTGTACCTGACCACACACTACCTGTCCAAGTTCTAGCCTCTTTAGGTGACCCAAGCCTGCTGTACACCACCCAAACTAACTATACCCTATGATATCCAACCCAACCCTACACAATTTTACCGAACCCAACTCTACCTTACTGTACCTGACCAAACTTAACTGTACTGTAGCTGACCCAACTCTACCTCTCTAACCTCTAGCCTTCTTTAGGTGACCCAATCCTGCTGTATGCTACCCAAACTAACGACAGTATAGCCTACTTTAAGTACTTTTTAGAACTTGTCACGAGCTCTTTCCATCGCCCTAAAACGAATATGATAAAGTACGGCTAAAAAAAATGTTCGTCTTATTTCCCTAGATGAGTCGTTGTGTGCCTCATTTGTAATTATCAAATTTCCTCCAACCCTGAAGGCGACATGACTCTCGTCCCGTTTTGATCACATGTTCGATGACGTAAGCAGTGGCGTTGCGGACGTAGATGTGTAGAACACATGTAACAACCGGCTCTCTGAGCACCAGGGTTTCGTTTTTACCATCGTACTTGAGTGAACCGAAGTGAAGCGGGGACTGTCATTTTTCGAATACTGTACGTCATACACCTTTAGATGAGATCGCGTGAGGAGCAGGGTGTCTTTGATGACGCTAACAATAGTTAGCTTAGCTAGCATAGCTGGTGAACTTTCACCATCGCTGCATATTAAGTAACGTAACGTTCAACTTTAGCAATCCAACCAGAGCTAGAGCAAGCTAGCCAGGCAAATGAAGCTTTAGCTAAGGACGAGGACGGGCTTTGAATTCTACAAGGGTAAGATATCTGTCTTTGTATCTGCCAAAGCGGTGCTAGCCAACAGAGTAGTGCTGGCTCATTAGCCAGACCGACTTCCTTGTGTCGTTCGAGGTCATTCTACCGTCCATCTATTAGCCAGCTGTTACCGGGAAACTAACATGAAGAGCCTCCCATACTTCTGCCGAGGAGAGGTCATTCGAGGCTTCGGGAGAGGAAGCAAAGATCTGGGAATTCCCACAGGTGTGTAAATCTACCATTCTCTTGTTTGATGTTTGACAATAATAACTTTGTCACCTATTGTACGTAACGTTATGTTAACGTTAGCGTTAGGTCAACCCGAATCGGTTTTATTAACACAGGAACAGAGAACCATGGTAACGTTACATAACCAGCACTGGTAGTTTGTGCTTATCACGTTAATGTTCGTCAGCCTTTTAACGTTACAGATTAATTAGCTGATTACTGTTCGTGCGTACGTTTGGTTATTGACTCACTTTGGACATCGTCGATGACGACATACGTTTACGCAACGAGCGTGACTCGTTTTGTGACTGCGATAAACGTGAGTTGAGAAGCGGCAACGAACCTTTGCTGATCATGAAAGCTGTTATGTAATGATGATTTCCAGATATTTGTAGGAACGTCATATCATAGTTTACATAGTAAACTGGCGGAAGTATGCAAGTGATTAAATAATGAGTTACTGACCTGACGTTATCACCAAAAAAATCTGTTGCAAACAAATCAAATTCATTTCCATATTCCACTATTGTTTTTTATTGACATGTAAGGTAAGAGAGGACATAGAGCACTTAAGGCCAAATCTAGGTCTTTCTCATAACACTAGATGGTAAGTTGCCCAAACTGCTTTTTCGTAGTTACTGCTGCAAATCATATGCAAGACAACAACAGACACCTCACAAAGATCCCTTTTAAACAGAGACAGGTTGTATGATTTCTCAGAGAACACAGAATTCAAATGAAAATAAAGAAGAAAGAAAATAATGTCCACTTCTACAGACTTTTGTGTCTAACTGTGCAGAATTTCTAAAAAGCTGACATTTCCATAAAGTAACAAACAAGTTTCTAACAATAACATAGAATCTTCTTTTGGATAAATTTCTGTCAAAGCTTAGTTTAGCAACCAGTTAAACTGGTTCTTCATATTGATAGTGTTCTCTGGTTGAAAAATGTATTCATCTGCCCTCGAGAAAGACACAAGCATAACTTTTGGAGAAGTGGTTCCCTAGCTGACCTTTCAGGCTAACCTTTTTCTTTCATTCTTCTAACTCTTCCTTCCTTTCTCTCTTATAACCCAAAGCCAACTTCCCCGACTCAGTGGTGGACAATCTTCCATCAGACATCAGCACAGGGATCTATTATGGCTGGGCCTGCGTCGGTAACGGTGATGTCTACAAAATGGTGATGAGCATCGGCTGGAACCCTTACTACAAAAATACTAAAAAGTCCATGGTTAGTGCAAGAAAAGCTGCATTCACTACTAACTGCCTGGTGTTGTTTATTCAAGAAAGAAAGTGTGCACATAGCAGATCTATTTATAAAATGGCAAACGGTCTTGGACAGTTCAGGGCAGTGATGGTACGATCACAAGACCGCTTGTTCCTCCAAGGCTTTGGTTGGAAATCAAATTTACCAAAGTTGAACAAAGAATAATTTTATCGAAGGAAAAAAAATAAAGGAATCATTTAAATTGTGTTAAACAGGTTTACACACATCTAAAGAAAATGAGCATCTTTTTGTAAATGCACTTATTGAAATCTAATTTGATCAGTCAGCGTGGTGTCATTCATGATGGCACAAACATGAATGCTTGTTGCAGCCTGTTTTAAAACAGATTTTTCTCTGTGCCAAGCTTTCTCTCGTTTGATACTGTGAATTATTAAGAGAAATATTTCAGTGTTTTCACTTGCTAGCAAACCATTATAGTGGGAGAAACAGTTTCTCTCAGTTTTCAGGAGAGGTTTTCTATGATTGTTTGCGCTTTCGTTTGGGCTGTTGTTTGGACAAAAGACCCAATTTGAAGACATCACATTGGACTCTTTGAAATTAAGATGAGCACTTTTTTGACCTTTCATGGAACAAATGATTAATCGATTAATCGTAAAAAATTATCAGCAGATTAATCAATTATGCAGCCCTATTGAAAAGTGTTTACCCCTCAGAGGGTGTAATGAAATGGGAAAGTCCAATTCATGCCCTCACTGTCAAGCTTCTTTATTAAATAATTAAAAATTTCTCTGCTGTGATTGCATAAATTGGCATCATGCATGGCAATGTAGCATTAACCAGCATAATAATATATTTGGATGCCATACACAAATGTTAAAGCTTGGTTTAAGACTTACTATAATGACGGTAGACAAGGACTTACAAACCACAGACATCGAGTTTCCTTTGTTTTTGGTAAAAGAATGAAAAAACAGTGTTTCTTTGACAATGACAAGCATATCATTGCTTGAGACTGTTCAGTCTGAGGTGTGGGGATAGGTTGCTTTCAAAAGTGCAAAGTCCATTATAAAGTTCTTATCCTTGGTGTTGAGTATGCAAAAGAGAATACTGGAAAACTCTACAATGCATTGAAGTGGTAATCTCGAAGATTAGCTTTACATTGTTTCTAACTGGATCTTTGGTGATCAGCTGTAATTGCAGGCGCACTTTTGGACCTCATCTTCCAGAGTTCATGTCAAAACCAAACAGTGTCGACTGCGCGAGGTCGGTAGATAGCCCGTTTCCCTTTTTTCAGAATGATGATTTTCTTTCGACCTTTACTCGGCTGGATTCTTCCTGCATCGATCTGCCATTGTATCTCACAGGAAATGAAACGTACCTACGCCAGCCAAACACAACTAAGAGCGAGCCCATATCTTTAGCTCCACCCACCCTCTGGGCAGACCAACCCCTGCTGACTGATGTAGATGGTGTTACTAACTGTGTGCTTCTACTGATTTAGCAAGGGAATATCGCTACAGACACTCAGATCTCAGTACTCAGCCATGCTGCAAATACAAATGTTTTCATCAGTGGGCCATAGACTCAATCAACATTGTTTAACCTCACACTGTGATAGATAGCGACTTACCTAACAGAATTTTATCTCAATGAAAATCTTTGAGATTACAACTTTAAGACATGTATTTTTTCAAGCAGC
This sequence comes from Acanthurus reversus, assembly GCA_029823135.1. NCBI lineage: Eukaryota > Metazoa > Chordata > Actinopteri > Acanthuriformes > Acanthuridae > Acanthurus > Acanthurus reversus. The sequence goes on from JAPXVT010000024.1 coordinate 25,375,680, forward strand.
ACCCTGAACTTTAATTGCTTTAGAAAAATGAGAACACTTGGTGTGAATGAAGTTATGAATTTAATGTTTTAAGAAGTAGAAATATGTATTCCCTAAAAAAAAAATAAAACCTGTAATGCTAATTTCTGCGTGGTCATTTTTAGTTTGTTATTTATTTTTATATGACTACACCCTGCCTCTTTTCTCTTTGTGTGCCAGCTCTGTGACTTTCTGTGTTCATATGTATCCCAGGAGACCCACGTGATTCACAAATTCAAAGATGATTTTTACGGGGAGATTCTCAGTGTTGTCATGGTGGGCTACATCCGTCCAGAGAGAAGCTTCGACTCTCTTGGTATGACACACACACACACAGACACAAGCTCCTGTCTTTGTGTACCTGGTCTCAAACATCAGAGTTTTGCCATACGTCCAGATTTTTCTTTTTTGCCTGCTCTGACTTTCCCTTTGTTAAACTCATCATTATTCTTCGCTTTTCTCCTCTTGAACACACTCACTCTGTATCTTCCGGATTTTTGCACTTCTTTACCTTTTTCTCATGTGTGTTTCTTATAGAAGCCCTCATTACGGCCATCAATAACGACATTGAGGAGGCCAAGGTCAAGCTGGAGCTCCCTGAGCATCTGAAACTGAGAGATGACAACTTCTTCACCAGCCCTCCTAGCTCCTCTTCAGCCGTGCCCCCCACCACTGCATCCAAATCACAGACTATTATGAACGGTCACTGACAGCTGGCTGTGACTGCAGCCCTGTCTACACACACGCAGGAACAACACAGAGGTTTCTACATACACACAGGTGTGTTTGTGTGTGTATGTACTTGTTAAAATGCACAGCTTCCTTCTGAAATCTGTTTGCTGTCTCTGTGGCTGCACATGGATGTATATTTTTTTTTTTATTGTTTTTCCTTAACTTTGTCAATGTGTCAGTGTTCAAAGAGCTATTTAACTTCTTGTATGGATTTGTTGCAGACATCATATCATTTAGTAGATGATGTGTATTTGTATATATTTGCACCAGATTGCCTCATCAAACAGCATAACCGTTCTTTTATGTTAGAAGTTACCTTGAAAGTACAGATTTTGGATGAAGGTGACCATCAAATACAAGCAGCTTTGTAACAGGTTGTAAATAAAGAATGACACAAATAGACTATGTGAAACCTATCATCCCTGGTCAACATTCAACACTTTTTCAGTCTTTATCTGTTGCGGTTTGTTTCTTCGTCAGATGGTTGGAGATGGCCTGGGCATTATTATCTGTAATGAAAAACACTGGTTGTACTGTTGGATATTTTTATGCAGCAATGTCGCAGAATGAAGTCTGTATGAAGACAGGGAGATTAAATTATAAAATGATGTAAATTTATTTATATTAAAGTAGCCTTGCTTTATCCCTTAATTTTCCTCTTATATCTCTGACCTCATTTGTTGTAACACAAGCCCTCTCCTGTTTATCACTGCCCCCGAAAAGGATTGCGGTACTTGTTGCATTGTGTACAGGAATTATTGAATAACCAGCAACATGGTTATTTATTAAATTACCTGTGTGCAAAATTATGTCCGATTGATGGATTTTGAATGGAAAAGAAGCTCAATATATTCACTCCTTGGATTTCAGCGGTACTGTCGTGATACTGAACTTTCGTTCCATCATTAGCATGCTGGGTTAAATTTACGATGGACTACCCATTACGTTTGATAGCCGGACAAGTTCTTATGCATGTCAGTTAAGTTTTTCTGTTTTGTTCACTGCCGCTTGCCTGATGTTCAGACCTGCAGTCCGCCTCTCTGTGGGTTTTTGGGAGGTTAGTGATGTGAGATCAAGATATAAAAGTTACACAGTTCCTGTTCCTTGCTCATATTTACAAAGGGCAATGGTCTTTGAAATATATGAGGCACACAATATTTCTTTATATATTTTACAGTTCATTTATAAGATCATGTGATATTTTAAATTTTAACAGTTGTCAGGGCAGAAGCCATTGTTGTTTATCTGTTGAGTTTCTGCAAAGAAAATGACACAAGGCTTTGTAACATACCACTACATGTGTTTTATGTTCTTGGAACCCCTGTACATTTGTTTTAAATTAATGCAAAAAATGAGTGTAGCAGTGTGATTTGGGATTTTAAGTCTCTGTTGTAATTTAGTTTTTTAAAGTGCTTTTTAGGGAGTAAAATGACTGCAATTTATGAATGTTGACATTTATCGTGCAACGGTAGCTGTGATCCTTTTTCAGGAAGAACTTTGCTGTTTTTCCAGGTACCTTTTTGTTCTCAGTCTAGTAGCTTCTGTATTTTCCATTGTAATCAGTTTAGCTTCTTTGCTGAAAGGGAAATATGATTTATAGTTTCTAAGTGTGAGTGCGCCCTCAGGTTCGAAACTGGTTTTGATTCAGGCTCACTGAAAGAATGAAAGAACCAATCCAGGAAGCAGTACTTCACTGTATTTATGTTGATACATTCACTGCTGTGTAAAGCTTTATCTTTGTGTTGACTGCTACATTATCCATGACATCCTGAAAGCACTTAAATGTACAAAAGAAATCTCACTGTGACTTTGAATTGTTGTTTCCTGCTTCTTCAAACTTGTCCAATATTTCATAACCCTTTAAAGAGTCATTTGTTGCAGTTATTTGTTGTAGTTTACACAGGGACCAGGGTAACTGCATATAAGTCTCAATCGGCTTTTATGTTTTCATTCTTGTATTAAAAATAATTTAATCAAATAAATAGTTCTATCAAGCCTTTTTGAATTCTTTGGCAGCCAAGGGATCTTTATGAGGATAATGACGACATTGGCTGTTAGCTGCCTAAGTCTTATAGCCTAATATAAACATAAGCAAATACAGATACAAGAATTACTTATTTATATTTCAACCATTAAAAATGTTATTAAGAATTTTTTTTAAGTGAGTATTTCAGAACTGACATTTCCCCTGGCAACTCTAGGTATGTAGATATGTTTGTAGATAAGTATCACAGCGAGAACAGCGTGTAAAAGCCTCAGAACATATTGCCAAGGTCAACAACAAGCCAACCTGTGTGAAAGGGATTCATTGGCAGATGTCCAGGAGTCCATGTTCAGTCTGTTGAGTTTAGTTTGAGATAAAACACTTGGCTCAGCCTGCTCTGCAAGGACTCAGGGTAAAGGTTATAATACCAAGTGCCAAAATTCAACATAGATGTGAACTTAGCATGAAAATAATTAAATCACTTGACGCAAGACTGCTTAAGCAGTGAAATAATTACAACAACTTGGAACCCAAAACGCACTTAAGATTTGTGTAAAAAGGGGCCATAATTTTCAAGTCAAGTGAGAATATTAAATATGTTTTAATTTGATATGTTCCTGTTTTATGCAGCCTAGACAACAACTATGGATGAGATCTTATGATAACTCCTTGTGACGAAGACATGGAACCACTTAAATTAAGGCCTCAATGCATAAGTCAATCAATTTGAATCATTTAAAATTGGCATACACATTTTTTTTTTTTTTAACATAACACAAAACCAGATCCAACATGAACTTAAATTTACAGACAAAAGCTAACATCAGTCACCTGTGTGCTGACATGTATGCAGTTCTTTCAGATTCACCATAGCTCATCTCAGTACAACAGAAAATCTGCAGGTTAATTAATAACTCAAATTTTTTAACCAGGGTTGCACACTCAGGCCACAGATCAGAGTCCAACTTTATCATGAAACAATCATCCACATTTGCAGAGCATTTCACCTCAAACAGGCACAGAGACAATTTTTTTAATTATTCACTGTTGACATTTTCTGGTGAGTGGAACACACGCCTGTTATCTTAGAGACACAGCAATAAAAGCAAGATGCATAACTCTGAAATCAAAACATTAGGGCAGAGCTAACAAAGAACTTTTTGAGAATCCTGGAAAATCACTTCATTTGCAACTTTCTGTTGTGTTCAGAGCGGCAATCTGGACACATGCACAGATCTGCAGAAGTCAGCATTTCACTGTAGCCTGAAGAAATGGATACCCCTGAGAAAAGACGGTCTTTTCTGTGTAAACTAAAATGATAAGACACAAACAGTACCACACAGGGTCACAAGTGAGACAGTGTTTTACTGTAAAATTTGCTTTGGATTTTGAAGTGAGTCCTGCAGTGTGCTACACAGCCCATTTTACAAATTAAACAAAGACACGACATAGCACAGCAAGTGCTGACAGTAATATTACAACAATTTAATCTAGATGATGGATAAAAGCAAAAAGAAGATATCATTCGTATTCTGTCCAAAGGTTGTAAACATACATACATGTTGCAGCCTGACATTTATACTAAAAGGAAGTTAACATGTATGCTGTCAACAAAACCGGGGCACGATTGGTTGTTGGACATGTTTGATATTATTTATCGTGATGAAAATTTGCCTTGACAAGAAAAAAAAAAAAAATTATTGGAAACAACAAGTGCCATTATGATCAGAAAATATAACTATGGCTTGGTTTTTAAGACAAACAGAAGACAGTCTGATCAGTGCCATCAATACAGCTGCACATTAGGGGAATAAGAGAACAGGACAATGTTGATTATATCATAATAATTAGGTTTTACACTGTTGTGTACGTCTGTAGTTCTTCTCTAGAGATTCAGGGAGTGTCTTCCAGATTGTGTCATTGCTATTTTAGTCTAACTGAAGTGTCCTGTCACTGTTGTTCAGCCATTACTGCTTCACCTGCTTTTTGTGTTGAGATCTGAAGAGATCTAACTTTTCATGAAGAATTAAACAGAATTAAAAAAAAATAAAAATGAAGAGTTGTCAGTTTCACTTTGACAACATGTCTACACTGCAATGATATACAAGAAAGCTACTTCTTTTCAGTAAGAACTTTAGTGCTTTGTTTTCATCTGTACGAGTAGCTCTCATCATCATACTCTAACTCAATCTCATCATCATCCAAGAGTCCGTACTTAAATTTGTGATACACTGTCCCATCTTGTCCCATGTACACAATATCATCATCATCATCTTCCTCATCATCTTCACATTCAATGATTCGGTCGCTGTACTCCCCAAATGAAGAGGTTCTGGGTTTTTGGTTCTGGGCTATCTCTCCATTGGTGCCAAGTTTCTCATAACCTCCAGGTTTGGTTTGAGGTGCAATGGTGCGTGCTTTAGACCGAGCATTGAGGAAGAGGAAGATTCCTCCGCCCACAGAGAGGATAATTACAACACAGATGGTGACAAACAGGTTGGCAGAGCTGCCTTGAGCCATTAAATTGGCAGCATCCAATATCACATAGTTGACGCCCATGATACACTCCTCTGGGGAGAAGAAGATAGAGCAGAGAATTAGGCAACATTATCCAAAATTAATCTGTGTACTGAATTTGTTTCTGATGAATACCTGTGTGGCATGAGTGTGTTTTACAAGACTGATTCAATAAAATGAAGTCTCATTGATGACAGACAGAGGCTAGGAAAGTTTGGGAACGTATTTATCATTCTTAAAAACTACTGTTTGGCAGGACAATGAAACTCATGTCTGGTGGGAAAGCCTATAGTTGGATAGATTATAAAAGATAACCATTAAGAACTGATGTGACTGATGTTTTTACCTCTCTGTGTCTGGCAAACAATGCTGATGAAATGAAATAGCATTATTTGTTTGTATGGTACACTTTGCTTGTAGATACACTCATCCACCATGTCAAAGAACAAGGTCTTAATACATTACAGGTGTTGTTAAGGTTACACTTTACATTTACAGCAAAACCAAAAGTTCATTATTATCACAAGCCCTGCATTGTCTGAAATGAGTCTCTATAACCAAGTATTTTAAAATGTGACACATGTATTCATTCTTAAATATCCATGTAGGAATAAATAGTATAAACTGGAGGTGCAGCAGGTGACCAGGGAGGCGAGAGCTTGGCTGCGGACATGATGTGCTTCAGAAGAGGCCTGAAGGGTCACAAAGCCAGAGCCGGTCAGTGCAAACAGTGGCGTAGTCACTGTAAAAGCACCACACACTGGGACGCAACATGCAGATGGAAACAGCAGCGAGACAACACATGGAAAATTTCTGGGGAGCCAGCTGACAAGGAGCGATGGGGCGGCAGAGATCCAGCCAAGGCGTAATGTTGACATGAGGGGCCTGATGGTCGACTGCAGGGCAACTTTGCCTATCATGGACATTGCGAAGTTCAACAAGTTTGACGACGAGTTCCATGCTGAGACACATTAAGTGGAGTTGGCTGATGGCGCAAGGTGTAATGGAGTGGCAGAGCGCAGGGGCGATGCAGAGGTGTGCTTGATCGACAGCAGAGGGCGACTCCACAACATGATGTTGAGACAGGCATTGTACATCCTTCCTTACCTGCAGGACATTTTCTCTGTAAAAGCAGCTACTGCCAACGGAGTGACTGTGATCTTCAAGAAAGGGAAGACCGTTCTGATACACAGAGACAGCACAAAATTCCATATTAATGTACAAAATAGACGACATTATTTGCACACAGTAAATGATGACCAATGTACGGGAAGTTATGATAAGCAGACATGGCAGACTGGGGTATTGTAGCTATGATGACATTCAGAAATTACAGCTTGCTGTTGATGGTATGAAACTTAAGGGTAAAACAAACAAACCATATTGTGAAGTGTGCAATCAGTTGAAGTTTGTCCAAACCAGGAACAGGGACCCTGATTTGAGAGCTAAGACAGTTTTGGGGCTAGTACACATAGATTTACTGATACACCCAGAGTCCAGAGACGGATACAGATTTGCACTGTCATTCACTGATGATTTTTCCAGTGCAGTGTTTGTGTACTTTCTAAAGAGTAGGAGTGACACAGTGCAAGCTACAGAAAAGTTTCTTGCTGATACAGCCCCATATGGAAAGCTTAAACGTGTAAGATCAGACAATGGTGCTGAATTCACAGCAAGGAGTTACCAGGATTTACTGAGTGAAAATGGTATCAGACATGAAACCTCAACACCATACTCACCCCACCAGAATGAGACGGCCCAACCTGTTTAGGATGCAAAAGTTTGGATCAGTGTGCTATGCCTACAAACAGGACAAGAGAAAACTGGACCGAAGGTGTGAAAAGGTATATTTTATTGGGTATGACAAGAATAGTCCAGTTTATTTTCTCTACTATCCTGACTGTGGCAAAGTACAGAGGCGCAGACTAGTTAAGTTTTTGACTAAAACAGGTGTAGAGCAGCAGACACAGACAAACAGGACACCTGATGATGATGACTTTGAGGTGTACAGAGCCGACAAAACCAGGCAAAATACTGATGTGAGTCCAGAAAAGTACTCAGGACGAGATTCCAGTACATGAGCCTGAAGTGAAAAAACCAGACAGTAGAAACTAAACAAGAAGAAGAAGAAACTGGTATATTGTTAACTAAAGCCCCTGAACTTTGACCTTGACGGTTTTTGTAAATTCAGACATAGCTGGTCAGCTAATTGTAATGAAAATGTCAGTGTTTGGACTAACGTTAACTGCCAAACGCACACTGTGCGGTGTGTCGCTTCAAATCATTCGGCCTTCGTGTAACCTGCAAACAAAAGTTGGGAATTTCCGAAGCAGAAACAACTGTCGGCAGAGCCACATCACAAATGTAACGCGTCCTCTGTGTTCTCAACCGCATAACCCAAAGGTGAAGTTAAGATCAGTAATGACTGGCACTGTTTATTTATAGACGTTTTACAGTGGGTGCAGAATATCAACTGCATCATGATATCTGGCTGTTTCCTTTGCTAGGTACCACAGTTTGCAACATGGGAACCAGTGACAGAGGATCAACTTCCCCCGGTAAAACCATCTTTTTACGGTGCTGTGAACACAACATACACTTGCATGGTGCTAGGCTAATGCATCATGTAATCTATTCAGATATTTAATGGATAGCCCTTTACGTGGATGCTTGTCACTCCGTCTTTTACAATATTGCCATATGCACATTCACTGATTGAATTGCTGTGAACATTAGTCTTTCATATTGTCAGTTTAAAAAATCCATCCTGATGTAAAATGTGTTTAGAGGGTTATATGTAGATAACGTGATGCTTCAGCAGTCTGAGTCAAATAAATCTAAAGGATATCTGTCTACTTTAGTCTTTTTATAACCAAATTCTCTCTGCTTTTCACTGTTAAACACAGGGAGTTTTTCGATAATAACAGA
>JAPXVT010000024.1:25470722-25486319 GCA_029823135.1 Acanthurus reversus
TATGCTTATGTCCCCTAAAATGTCAGACCTTGACTATATGGCCTTGTATCTGTGAAAAGTTTGTCACTACAGAGGTGATTTTACATTCCTCTAGTAAAGATGGAGATGTCTGTGTGCTTTCCTAAAATCTGAGGTTCAAACATATGCCCGACAAGCTTTGATTCGATCAGTCACAAATTCAAAAGCCACCTACAGGCAAAGAAGTTGGCATTCAGCGCAGAAAGCAAGACTGTGCATTACTACAATCACAAGCGTTTCAGCCACTGCAGATTACAAGCTAACAACAAACATAAACAAATAAAAAGATGCTAACTGCATTGAGCATTTTTATTCTTCTACTAGTTGTCAATTTTGGTGCACAACAGACTCCTCAGCTGAGTCTGGGTCTGACTGAGGCTCAAACATGTGTGGCTGAATTTCTCCAATATTTCCTCAATGATAATATTAGTCACTTCTCTTTCAACAGTCAAATTAGTGCTAGAAGTGATGGTTGTCCTGTGATTGTTAGGTCCATCATTTCTGAGAGAGGCAGGGGAGTATTTGAGCTTCCATTCAATCCAGTTTTTAAAAACTTGTTTTTACTTTGGTCATGTTAAACATAATATTTATCATTGTAGAATATTTTTTTAACCATTGAGTAATTTCTGCAATATGGATTATCTGCAGTTAAAAGGTGGCAAAGGTGGTCAAATTAGAAGCCTGAAAATAATAAACATCACCAAAAACATGAATCCATATTTGTAAGGTTTGCTTTTAGTAATTTAAGTTATACTTTCTATGCACTTCAGTGTCAATGTATTTTTTCTTTCTCCATCAGTTTATTTCTCCCTGTCAGCAAAAAGGACAGACTAATACACGCACGCACACACACACACACACACACACACACACACACATATATGCTCCAAAGACATAAATGTCTCTCAGGTAACATCAATCTCTCAAATGTTATGGGCTCCCTTCAAGGCGCAAGGCATTCCTTGGCAGCAAACTGACTCCACTTTCAGACGGAAAATTCCGATTTCAAAATCAGTATTGTTGGATGTGAACAAGAGAGCTGGACCCACTTGTTTGGCTCTGGTCACCTCTTTATAAAACCCTGAAAACTTATGTTTAGTCTAGCTGAAGTTCTTCACACCTTATCTGTCTAAAAAGACTTGATCAAAAAGTTTGCATGCACCAGCAATGATGACAACACAAAAACTTTAATAGAAGCAGGCAATCAATTAGCACAACACATGGAGGGAGCTTATGTAAAGCCTTATGAAAGCATCCTGAGATGTAGAATGTTTCGGTAATAACTTATTAATGCAATCTTCAAGCTGACATTTGCACCTGAACGTTTTAGCTTCGGATTCTTTTAATTAACTTTAGCAATACAGCATGTTCAGATGAAATGTTGTGGAACCTATTATTGTAGTACTGATCTATATGCATGATGTACAGAGAAACTCAGATAATCAATAGAATAATTTACATATAAAAAAAGGTTTCATTGCTTAGTTTGCCAAATCCAGAAGTCTAAGACTTCAGTAAACAATGTCCAACTGCATAGAAGCATTTCTCCACATCAATACAGTTCCAGCAGATGGAGAGAATAGAGGAGAGAAAGGCTGACAAAATGACTGCAGAGTGATTATCTGGTCTCATGCACTGAAACAATCTGCCAAGCTCTCTGGAGAGTTGGAGAGAGAGGCAACGAGACAAGATAAGACGAGAGAAGGGGAGGTGATAAAGAGCTGAAGAGAACAAGTCCCAGGAGAGTCAATAAAAAAAGATCGAGCTGGAAGGGGAGGGAAGGAAAAACAAACAGCAAGTGAGACCAAAAGACAGCAAGCGAGGAGAGGAAGATTGATTTTATAAATAACATTGATTTAATATCTCAAGTATGTAGCTCTTTATAGATCGTGAAGGAGGGAGAGGAAAAAAATCCTGTAGGTGACGTAATTTAATAATTCAAGGGTGCAGACCTCTCTTTTAAGAGAGCCAGACATGGGAGAAAAAAAATTTGAAAAAGGCAAACCAGGGCAGAGAAAGACAGTGCAAAAAAAACCCAGTGAGATTTTTTAGTTTGAGCATGGTGCTACTCCGTCTGCTGAGGTCTCAGTTCATTTCACTCCAAGTTTTGTCAGGACAATCAGCTTCAAAGCAACCGTTTACACACACCATTAGCCTCAAAACACCGCTGTCATCAGGAATTGTGTGTGTATATTTGTGGGTAAGTGTGTGTGTGTGTGTGTGTGCGTGCGCAAAACCACTGGTGTATCATTACAATTTGCATACATTAGCATAGCATCAACCACAATCTTTGATCAGCAGAGTAACTCTTAACTGCTCTTGTCCATAACTTGGAAATTCAAGAAAGGTTTGATGATGAATGCACCACAGCCTCACCACCAATTCTCTCCGCCAATAATTCTTCCACAGATTGAAGACAGAGTAGAGACTCTACAAATGGCTAAAAGAAACAGTTTTGCTTAAGTTGGAATCCAATTAGTGCGTACTTCACCTCAGATGTCAATGATAAGACCCAAGAACTTAAAGGATTTCAGAGCAGTTTGCTAAATGTTGCTAATGAACAAGGACATAGGAAAAAAGAACCTGCAGCTTCATGCATCTGTGTGCTAAAACCATACACTGAAACCCGCCACCTCAGTCAAGTGTACTGAAGTATCGGATATTATTATTGCCATATACTTCATATAATATATACTGACTGAGAGGAGTGAATAAAAAAGGGTCATAAAGCACTTCTAAGGCATTGTTTTATCTGCAGCAGAAAACTGAACTGTTCAACCAAAAAATAATAATTCTCTATCCTATTTTTTCCTCTGATTACTTTTAAAGGTTCATATGCCGAAAGCTATTCTGAATGTCATTATAAAATAATAGAGAATAATGTCGGATCTTAAAATCGCAAAGCAGAGAAATGATTTGATCAGTCCAGTTTGTAACAGATTGAGTGGTTCTGCAGCATTAGACACTGTGGGAATCTTCCATTGATCAACAATGTCCCCATTCTCAGAAGTGCACATTTTCTCTCTCAGAAGCATAAGAAGAGAAAAACAACTTTAAAAGCCCACAGTAAATTATTCAGGCAAAAATGTGACAAACAATTGCAATATGAGTACGAAGGCAAAAAAAAAAAGAAAAAAAGAAAAAAGTAGGCTCAGAAGCTTCAGTGGGAAAGTGGGCGATGTTCATATTAATATCATGATATATCAAACGACTGCTGATGTTGCTATATATAAATATATAAACATCTTGGCCCCACTCTCAGAAGAGCAGATAATTTACTTTTATTGATTTTTCAAGCCACAAACTAAGTTCTACCATGTCCTAATGATTATACAGGAAGAACTGTATGGCTAAAATACATATATAGATACATATTTTAAGTATCTGATGTGGAAGAGTGTATCCACTAAAAATAGAGTGGATAAAATGTGCATGTGTTCTACCATTTCATGTTCTATGTGATGTTAAATGTTTAATCTCTGCTAGTCTAAAAAAGGCATTTCTTTTTGCATTTAAAGTGGTTCCATACTTTAAATCTTCAAACTGCTACCACTGACATGGGAGCCGTTTGATTTCTTTATTTAAAACAAAACAAAAAAAAACAAAAAAACCCCTCTTTTGTACGCTATATGCAAAATGACCTGCGACAACCAAACAGTATTCAATTGCTTTTTTCCAAAGCTATCAAGGGCAATGACATCCTTTCTTGTCCCTGCTAAAAATCACTCACTGATGACAGCCCTCAGTTATCCACATCAATTGTGTCACGCTTGCCAGTCCCTTTTCAGACAAAGAAAATATTGCCCTCCATTATTGCCTTTAAAACAAGCCCATGTATCACTGCCTTTGTTTTAGTGCCAAAGCCCTGGCTAGCTCTGAGGCATGATGATTGGGTCTGCTCCATTCTCTTAACTTTAGCCTGGTGGAGCAGAGGAATGGTCTGCTAACACCTGTGCCTCTCAGTCACCCACCTTTATCCCCCTTTTCTCCCACTCCAACTCATTCTCCTATCTCACTCGATTACTTTCCTCATCTCTCTCTCTGTCCTCTGCTTCTGCCTCGCTGTCTCTCCTTCACTGCATTTTAGGTCTTCTTCTCCACAGATGCCCATTTCTGCTCCGAGATCGGCTGCCTCTCTCTCTCGCTCCCACTCCAACCCCCTTCCTCCCTCCCGCTTTCTCATTTGCTCTCTGTGTAAGGGTTTGCAGGTGGCTCTTGCTGGCTGGGTCAGTAACCAGGGGAAACTGGGGAAGAGTTCACTTCAATAGAACAAATGGGAACAAATTGATCCACTTTCACTGCTGTTTTTGAGAAGCTGTTTGAGTTTCAGGCAATAGGACTAAAAGCTGTGACTTTTAAAAAAGGTCAAAGGCTAGTGTAGCAGAGCACCCATAACAACCTTTAGACAGACGTGAGAAGCCAGTTCTTCTGCTCTCAAGTGCAATTCAGAGCCTCGGCCCATAAACAGCACACAGTCGCGCAACTTTTCACAGATGCTTTGAGCCCCATGGAGCTTTGCTGGCCAGGTGTTCATCTCAGGGTGTTAACTAATGGTTCATCTGTTAAACAAACTCAAGGCAAAAACAGATCCTGTGGCAGAATGTCACACAAGCATCTTGACTTAACGGAAATCTGCACCAGGTACTGTGTGGAGTCTCATAATGCCTGTGCATACTGCATGCAAATCACCCCTATGGTCTTGACAGGGACACAGGCTCCATCTGTGTTGTCTCCTTGATGCTATGACTGCCCTTGTCTTCAACACATGTTCATGAATACAGCAAACTTTAAAAGGCAACTGGATTATATTAAAAAAAAAAAAGTGCCGTAGTGAAAAACTCTTGAGCAGACTCAACAGTTTAGTAATTGAATTTGAGCTCATTTGAGCTAATTTAAGTAGTTCTACTATGTGGGGAAATATTTTCCTCATGTGGCATGACTTCTAGAGGCCTGCAACTCATAAATACCACCAAACACTGTGATTTCATATTGTCGTCACAGCCATTTTGCATTTCAGTGTATCCCTGCGAGGATTCAGCTGCTGACCACACCTGGCTCTCAGTTTTCCTGCACGTCTGGATAAATGACTTCGAGTAAACAAGAGTCTCACAAGTAAAACTGGAAACACCATGCTCCTGCAACAGAACAGCGTGGAGACACAGCCATGAAGGCGTTCAGTAGTTTCTTTCTACTTTTCTCTGCACAGACTTCAAAAGGACAGTACAGAGAGAAGATACAACCGCTGTAGTACTCTTAATTGTTGTTTACAGTAAACATGAAATTGCTGGAAATAGATTTCAAACAAAGCAGACTGAGCATTCTTGAACTCATTTTACACCAAAAACTAAAAACAGTGCAGAGCTACAACAAAAAGTCCTTGGCCATCCAAGTTCTCCTGGAACTCCCAGCATGAATGAGTCATGGGCTAACGTACGTCAGCATAGCAGAGCAAGGTGCAAGCTGAGTGCTCCTTAAGACACAAAGAGAAGCTGCTCTAACTAACACGTTTGTACAGTTTATCCCGTGAAATTGGCACCACAGCATATCTCATCACTTTGACTTTCTCCAAATGATTTATAGGGATTGTGATACACAAAAGGAAAGCAAATTTCAGATAACTGTCTGTTTAGCTCTGTTACAATAAAACTAGGATACTTCAAGAGTACAATTATGGGACATTTATCCTGAAATGAAAAATCTGTTTATTTAAGAATGAGAATTGAAAACTTTTTTTTTTAATTTATTCTGAGACTATAAAATTACTTAGGCCTTCTTTATCTGTTTAACAGAACACAAAATACTGATAAACATCTATAAAAAGCTCCCAACAGGCGTGGTTAAAGACATGCAGCTATCTTAAAGACACAGACTTCCAGCGGGCTTATGGCCTTGACAGTCATTCTCCAGCTTGGAAAAATATATGTGCTCTTTGACCTGAGAGGCAAGTGACACTGCCATTAGGCAGATGCCATAAAGAAGTAATCTGTGCTGTGCTGCATCACCATGGTAACATGCGTGCCAATGAGTTCTGTGGATGGCAGGGTGCGCCTTTCATGGCACCGCTACACCCATCTGACTCACTCACACACAAACACACACGGCTGTCATTATTACAAAACCTGACTGCAAAACATCATTAGCAGTATGCCAAACTGCATCGTGCCAAACTAGCTGTCATGTGGATTCCAAACACACAGACAGGTCCACAGATTACACTGAAAACATAGCCTGTCAGAGGAAAACACTGACAGCTTCATTCCTCTCCACTCCGCTTTTCCTTTACTAGGTTTCTCTAATCCATCTTTCCTCTCCTCCCTTCTCTTTCCAGCTCCTCTTCACTCTTTTCCCTTTTCTGTCCTTAACCTCTCCTCTCTGATCTAGTCTTCTAAAATCTCAGTCTCTCAGCCAGCTGGCATCGGGACACAGACCTTCTTCCACCATGGCACAGTGTCAGGCCTAAAAGAGGAAGAGAACCAAAGACGAAGGGAGGGAGATGAGTACGCTGAAAGCAACAGTGATCAAAGGAGGTAGGAGAGAGAGTCTAAGGAGGAAAAAGGAAAAGGATGACAGGTAAGGACAGCAGGTGGACAAAACAAGCTGAGTGGACCAAAAACAAGTACACAAAGGAAAGAAAACAGAAACTATGAGATAGGGGACAATGAGGTAAGTGGATAACAAAAGGTGACAGGCACTATCTTGTATTTCCTTTCTACTTCACTCACTATCCCTTCTTATTGTATGCGTTTTTATAAACACATCAATTCGACACTCAGCAGACAGCGTTCATGAGCAAGCACAGACACAAACAGACTTAAAAAAGTTCAAATCAACTTTGTAAATCAAACACACATACACAAAGATACTGCTGCTTGATAAAATCACTGAATCCTGAAAACATCAATATCTTTCAAAAACTGACATAAATGGGATATTTTAATTTTCACTCTACTGGATCTTCAAAGTTTCATCTCCTCAGGATCAATTCCCTGTTCAACAGCCTGTTTGATAAAGTGACCCACTTCATCAAACAGGAAGACATCAACAAGTAAAGTTTGTGTCACATACAAAGAGGACAGGAAATATTCCAGGAGCATGAAGTTTTCGCATGTCAAGAATGAGACATTTTCACAGAGTGCTTTGTCTCTGAAACCCCGTTGACGGCATCTACCGCTTCAGCATTTTGTATACAAAAATCTAAACATGGAATTAGCAAAGAAAAATGGCTATACCACATGGTCTCACTGAATTTTAATTTAGCAAGCATTTCAGTGTGTTTTGTTGAAGTTCAGAGTGGTGTGAGGTTTAGGCTCCATTAAGAATCCAGAGGAGCATTGACAGGACAAGAGTAAAGGTTTACCTTTATTCAAACTCTTATTTGATGGGCCAGTTCACCCAAATCACAAAAACACATTCAGCACAGTTGATTGAGATGCTTTGCAAACCTGCACTTTATTGAGAATATTTATAAAAGCATACAGTCCTAATCTTGGTGGATAAGAAATAGTCAAATTATATCAAATAAATTGAATTTTTCAAATATGCTGTATTGTGGTCATGGTTTAAAATGATGAATGACTCCTCAAGAGAAATTTTATGTACAACACTCTGCGACCAGTTCTGCCCACGTGTTGAGAGTTCAAGTCTTAAACACAGCCAGGTACCTCTTATTCAGATCCAGCTGACCTGTAGTACAGCAGGTTTGTTTCGATGAATCAGCTGCCATGGCAGGGGTAGGGATTTATTGTAAGCCATCTAATTGGAATGGAAAATCTAGGATTTCCCTTCAATTTCAGCTGGCTAGTTCTTCTTTCTGGGATGCTACCCCTCCCATCAAGTAGCCTTGTGTATCTGTCACCTCTCTATCAGGGTAAGGGAAGTCAGAAAGAGCAACTGTCTATATATTTGGTATCTAGGTATATAGATATCTCTGCAGTCTGAACATTGGATATGTAATTTCAAAACATTTTGCAGAAACATGATGGTTTCAAAAGAAAGAAAATCAAAGACAGAAAATAGAGAAGTAGCCCCATAGTGCACATCCATCACAATAATTTGTCAGGATTAGTATCAGTACAGCGAGAAAACTGGGATTTTTTTCTGGAGAATATTAGTTCCTGTGCTCATAAACACTGTGTCACTGCAGTGACCCATTTGTGTGCAGGTCATGTCTGCAACAACAGGGACAAGAAAGTCAAGTGAGTCGGTGTGCGAAGTGTATTCCACACATTTTTCAGGCCCTTGCATGTTTCACTAAATACAGCAGAGTTCTGATCATAAAATTAAGAACACCAACCCAAATTTAAAGTTAAAAGTTCATTTTATACCCTGGAAATAGTTCTTTGGTTAAAAAATATTGCTCAAGGTCAGCTTTGTTGCAATTTTCAGGACTTTCAACAGCATCGCACAATATTCACCAGCAGGTGGAGTTCCAAACTTGGGTCACAAGATGACACCTGAGTCATCTCCATGACAACTGAATAAACTTAGATACAATACGTATTTAGGGAAAGGTTGTGTATGGACTTTGAGTTACGATTATTTGTCGAAACAATCACCAGTATCAAAATGTAAAATACACACATGGTCTGTGGCCAGTTTTAATTCTAAACCAGTAATTCACAAAACAGTGCCAAAGACATACCTTAGGTTCCATAGCGATGAAACTATGGCGACCACGACTGGACAAAGTCGACCTCTTGATGGTCCGACTATGAAAGAAGTGATAGTGGTCTTTGAGATCCCCGATCTGCAAAAAACAGAAACAGACTTATCAATAGTATTCACTCATTTCAAAACCCTTTCTACCTCGCCATAACTCATTACTCTAGAGTATTGTCTTGATTTCATTGCATGGTACGACTTAGCTCAATTCACTCTTTTACTGGTTTTCCATTGTCAAAAGTTGTTGATAGTACCTAGTATCTAGAACTTTATTGGTATCACTGTGATCAAGGTCCCACACAAGCTGAGCAGTAACAAACAGTGGAGAAAGAACACTGCAGACCACTGACTGGTGAGAATTGTCACAACAATCATCATTTACACAACACAAAACAACAAGAGTCGTCTCATCATCTGTGCTGCAATGTAAAATTTTCCAAACTCTCCTGTTTTTTTTTTTTTTCTTCCAGCATGCTTTTGTCTTGCTGCGTTCAACCTTCTCCGAAGATGATTACATGGTAACTTAAGTGAGTCACGTTTTGTCGACCAAGCCTTACCATGCAGTGGAAACACGATTATAAAAATAGAAAACTCTTCCACAACAATGTCCTTAAAGTTATCATGAGTTACTGCTCTGGCATTTTTATTTTTGCGGAGATGTTTGCCCTCTGTAGTTAAAACATATCAGTCACATTTATACACACACAAACACACATCAGGTTATCACAGATGTTCATGAATGAGGCAAACGCCTTTTGTGAAGGACAACCATTACAGCTGAAGAATTTGAAAAATTCTTCGATGTACTTTTAGAGACATTCTTATTTAAGGCAGTAAAGCAGCAATTTTTCTATGTTGTTTTGTTTATTTATTATCAAAGTTTTGTTGAGTTCCTAATGGACTAAAGCATGGACTAAAAGGTGAGACAGAAAGGGCAGACAAGTCAAACAGAAAAACACAAAGGAACAAAAAGAGACAGAAGGAGGCAGACTGAAAGTCAACAAATGTACAGACACACACAGACAGACAAAGACTTTGAATGACACGGAGACGAGGTGGACAGAGGACCCACAGACAGACAATGACACACAGATGGAAAGCTGCTGGACGGTGATTAGTTTTAATAATTGATAAAGACCATACAATCCCTCTGATGATCAAACTGTCATGGCTGCCAGGGCTCCTGTGGTGCGTCACTGATCCACGGCTGAGCACCGCCACCACAGAGTCCATTAGATCAGCTTTCAGCTAGACACTCATGCACAAACACACATTCTCCAACTTCCAGACTGACAGAATGAACAACAAGAAAGTGCCAGTAGTCCTCGCTGGATCATCTTTCAGCAAACAGCAAACACTAGCTAAACACGCAGCACACATCAGAGGTCTTGTGTAATCAGATTAAAAAGTATTCTGTATCCTTACAAAGCGTGCATCGACAATAGGTGGCTACCACTTTGGATGCTTCTCATAACGTAAACAGGTCTCAACATATCATGCTTCCACTGCCTATTTAATCTACCCAACATCTGCACTGCCATTAAACAGGACACCCCTCCCTCTTCCCTCTGGTGTCTGCAAATGGGGAGCTGCTCAAAAAGATTTCTTTTCTAAACAAATCCCAGGTCTAAATTTCAGCTGCACTCTTCATTTTAAACCTATTTTTTGTTTTGTTTTGTTTTGTTTTGTTTTGAAATATCATCCTTTCATTCCAAATAAAGCGTGACATTTTCAAATTCCCAGCCTTTATCACAGCTTCAGCAACTCTTCAGAAACTACGGCTCACATCAGATGTGCAGCTTGTTAAACCATGAGTGTGTTTACATGACGAGCATCCTGGTTTACACCTTAATGTGTTTTTGATTATATTCAGGATGTTATTTATATGAAACACAAAACACCTGGTTATTCATATCTCCCTGTAAACATGATCATAACATTATCAGTATATCATAGATGTTATTCAGGTTTCTGAAATGGGAACAAGCTGTTTTCTAAACAAAACATGAACTGGATACTCAAACCCCCCTCAAAAAAAAACAAAACAAAAAACCTCCAGATAGTGGTGTGCATGTAAGCAAACTCTACTTTAATTCTGAACTTTAGTCTACATTATGGCTAGAATTGCTACTGTTGTAATTATGGCTGTGTGTGATCCGTTGGAAATGCAGGGATCACAACGTCAACTGAACTTTCATCTTGATGCAAGAACCGGCACAGCAAATCACAACTTTAGCATAAACTTTAGTTACTGGAAAATATGTCATAACCAGTCTGTGAAGCAACACCACCTGCTCCTCAGTAATTCACAACGTCTTGCATCACAGATTTTTTCACTGGGTGTATTAAACTTCCATGGAACTTGATGCAAAACCCGAGCAGAAATTGCTCACAAGTGATAAGACTTTCCCCATGGAAATAATCCTGAGAGTGTCACAGCTGGGTCAGACTACCAAACTACAAGTTCAAGTTTTGCCTGAATAAGTGAGATTTAGATACATGCTTGGGTTACAAGCAAGACCCCTAACCCTTACACAAGAGGATGATATAAACTTGTACATTACAGGACTTGGCTATTGCAAAAAATCCCTTGTGTCTACAAAAGAGCAAACAGGGTTACAAAAAAAACATGTTTTCGAACTTCTTGCTACCAAAGCAGATGCTGCAACCTTTCTGTCATCCTTTTGTTGAAATCACATCCATGATAATGCTGATATTTATTTCACTTACTGTATTTGCATTTTAATATGATCATATAGGAGGAAACTGCTGAGATCATCTTTTTTTGTTGCACAGTGTTCAGCAGTGTCACACTACAGTACACTCTGCAACAATGTTTTTCATCCCTTTCCTCCTAACCCCATTACCCTTACAACAACTGGCCTGGAATAAGAATTAACTTGTGCTTTATCATGAAATCAAAAGGTAAAATATATAAATAAGTGATTGTTTCAGTCACAACAAAGAAAATCACAGACACTACACGATTAGCTTGGATACTAAAGGATCAATATTTGTGATTTTCTACTGGCATTTGATATATTTATGTTATTCTTGTTACATAGTTTCAGCTCAGCAGACTTTCCAGTAACAACACCCTGTTGGCCTGATGCATTTAAGAACTGCTGTCTCAGTACAACCTGCTCATTACTTGTTACTGATGCAACCACCTCCGGTCAATGTTTGGCTGCAGATCATCACCCTCTCTCTTAACGGCTCCAAATCCTCTCACATCAACTTAAAACACAAGTTTGAACAGATATCCACGTCTAGGGCCTTGTCAGCTGATTTTGACTCAATTTGGACCACTGTCTTAGTCTGGGAAGAAGGCTCCATGGTTAAGAGGATTACCCAGAATTCCCCAACGAGGCTCTCTCTCACTCCATGCCAACTCTTTTCATCCATCCATCCATCTATCTATCGTCCCTTCTTTCTCTTCCTCCTCCTTCCATTTCCCATGTGGGTGGTTATCTTTGTCTGTTCTTTCCACCCCTATCAAGAAGACTATATTGTCCATCTTTCACGTTTTACCTACCCATCCCCTGTTTTCTCTCTTAAACTACGTTGCTTGACTTCTACACTTAAAAACCTCTTCTCATTTAGCAGTTATATCCCCAAATCATTTATCACAGCCCAATCTATGAGATTAGTCCAAGTAAGCTTCACTGAACTAAAAAACACTGGCTGTCTATCCCTTCGCAATCAGCAGCATCAGTGTGCAAAAAAGTGCAATAAGTCATCCCACTTCATAAGTTTCATGTCAGTCTTTATATATATAAGTGCTGCTTGGATATAAGAGGGAGGGGGTTGATGATGAGGATGTCAAAGTTCACATTAAGAAACCAGAGTGTGCTGTTATCGCTCCCATGGGAGCGGCTTTCGGCTGACCCTAAAACCAGGAAGTGAAGTAAAAACTCTTGTCTATGAGGTGTCAAAGTCCAATGAACGCTCCATATTGAGATGGAAATTAGGGCGAATGGTGGGGGTTGGGGCGACACTGCACTCCACAGGGGAATTCCTATTGGGGGCTGGTATGGAAAGGGGGGGACTCCACACATTAGTTCCCGTCAAAGAGAGGGGATAAACGAGGCCATTAAGGCCTGCTCTCTAGGGAGTATAGTGGGTGGGCGGGCTGGATAAGGCGAGGAGGGGTGGGGGGGTTCAATAGCTGTTGACTAGGCTACCCCACAACAACCTGTCAGAATGCCCCCCTCTGTTCCACGCTGTCTTCACGTAGAGCTCTGGCAAGTGCAGGCTTGAACTACCCCCGTATTTTGGTCACGATACTCTGAAGTACGTGTGTGTGGGGTCCATGTTTGTGTGGCGTTTCTCCTTTTGTCCACAATGGACACGGGGTTTCTCTTTAAACTTTGTCAAAACACATTTTAAAGTGACTGATTAAACCCCTCCTCCTGGACTCCTGGCCTGTGCCAATTTGTTTTGATAAATAAAACTGCATCATTTGAAGAGAGTCAGACTATATACATATATATATTGAACTTCACCGAGCGCTGACCCTCACAACTGGCACCAAGTGTCAGATCCAATGAAAATAATGCCTTGCATTTTTCTAGTGAATTGCAACACGCTTATTTTAACATTTTCTCTTGTAGAGGTGATTCATCATTACTTAAGAAACCAAATAAAAATGTCTTCACCCCATCCATTTGAGAATACTGACAGAAAAGTATGGGAGCATCTACTAAAGAACTCATCCTAAAAGTAAACAGAGCTCAGCAGTGGTGTTTTATGGCAGCTGACCCAGTGGGCCTAAATACAGGGAGAATACTGTGGAATACAAGCAGAGAAATGCAACACTCAGATCTCAGTCTCTTCATGCATGTAATGTTAAAACATGGCACAAAGGTTTTTCACTTAAAATGCTTAGGTTGCCAAGTACGGCAGGATCAGTCAGGGGAGGTTTCTAGTCAAACATTTTTATATATGGCACAAATGCTACAGCTAAGGAGGAACAGCTTGAGAATCTGTTTGACTGTGGCCCGTTTGATGCCAAATCCAAGACCACAAACCAAACAGCACTAGCTGTCTCACTTGTGTGTCAAAAGGACCAAGCACATGAGACTGTTGAAGCTGTGAGCTTGATAGTGAGCTCCCTGTGACTCCAGCCTCCAAACTGAACACGATCCGGGAAAACACAGTGAGGAGGCAGGCACCTGTTGTGCCATCCTGTTCTTGGTCTTCATATGTTCCCTGCAGCTCAACTTCTCTCTGACATAGAGAGGGTTCATGGCGCGGGTTTGGACTTCAGACCCTGGAGGCTTGAACCCGGCAGGAGTTGACAAAAACAAGAAAACAAAAAGACAAACAAATAAGAGGCAACTTTGGATGGAGCAATTGGCGACCTACCTGTCCCATGTTCCTATAGCCATATTTTTCCGCTATCCGGTCGGCCACATCGGATCCGCCGGCTATCCTCACTGCCCAGTGGTTGGTGTAAATCCGAGCTTTGCACGGCGGGGACGCAAAGCCGAGACTGAGCGCCAGGACGCACAGCAAGCTTCTTCTCCAAGCGGCGTTGCGGACCATCTTCCCCCACTTTTAACCCGACTCTTCTTCTCCTCCTCCTCCTCCTCAGCCGACAGGCAAACAACCAAACTTCTCTTCTCGCCGAGCAAGACTCTCATAGAAACACAACTATCCGGGCAAAAACACTGAGAGAGAGAGAGAGACAGAGAGAAAGAAAGAGAGGGAGAAAGGGGGAAGGAACGGAGCCCCGAAAAGGAAAATATATACCTTATTCTCAAACCTCTGCTTTCCACATGGGAGAGTTGGAAGTTTGCGTTTCGTGTGCCCTCTCTCTGTTTCTCTCTTTTTTTTCCACAGCGGAGGAGGAGGAAGTGTACGTGTCTGCGCGCCGTGCGTCTTTGCGCGCGAGTTCGTGTCGGTGTGCGCGCGGAGCTCCTCAAAGCTGATTTCTCTTCTCCACGAACAACTCGGATGTTGGTCGCTCAGCTCATCGGGCTTTCATGTGGCGAAATGGCTATAGCGCCTCCCCACAAATAACTAGCTGACACTCTGGAGAGTAGAAACAACTAAAGCCGCGGGGTTTCCCTGCCGAGCTCCGCTGGGTCTTAAAGACACCCTTTTCGGTTCCACCGCTGACCGCCCGTAACGTTACGTCGGTCACGGGCCTCGGCACAGGGGGGGTCAAACTGGGGGCCACAGAGCCACTTGGGGACCCGATTGAAGGGCTTCTTCCGGAGTGAATAATGATTTATTCTTGAAACCAAAACTGACTGGAAGTTATTATTGTTAGAAAATACACCCATCAGAATGAGAGAAATACTCTTTAATTGTCATAATGCTTAAGTTAACTGAAAAGAGAAATTAGATCTAAAATAATTTTTCTTTTCTGCGTGTTCATGCAGCTTCTTTTATAGCAAGGAGGCATTATTACAAACTTAACAATATGGTTGCATGTTTGGAAGTTAGATTTATTTAAATTTACAGAGAAAGGACAACACTGACCCCATATTTAGCCCTATCCTATTTAACCCAGGTCTAGCATTATTCATTTTCCCAAATGAAGAAAGGACAAGAATAAAGAATGGTCATGGAAAGCATATTTACTTTTATTTTTAGTGTTTGGCCCTACTATAAATCAAATAGCCTTGTATTGCTAAGAATGTAAAATATGGGAAAAAGTTATAGAAATTATGCAATATTTTTGCTGGACATCATGTAGCCTGACATGTTACATATTAAATAATATGAATAATTTTGTTCACAGTCAATAAGACAGTACAGATGAAAGATCTGTGGATTACATTTCAAAAATGATTCTTTTTTTACTTCAATTTTTTTGTCCTCGGAAGGGTTGTGGATGCGCCCTGTGGCTGCGCCCCCCCTTCTAATGACAATAAAGCACTATAATAATAATAATAATAATAATAATAA
>JAPXVT010000024.1:25542656-25560650 GCA_029823135.1 Acanthurus reversus
TGATGCTGTCCATGGTACTGAATAGGGCTGAATGACTTGGGAAAATCATCTAATTGCATTTTTTTACTAATATTTTAATTGCGATTTAATATGCAATTTTTTTTAAGTTTCTTAACATTTGTATTATTCAACAAACACAAGCAATAAATCATGCTATAGTATGACCAACACAATATTAGATAGAATAAACAAACTGTTCTTTCCTGTAGGCCAGGCCTATATGTTTTGATGATTGTCTTTTAAATAAATAAATTAGATGATGCATGAATTGATATGAATAACATTTTTATTTAACTACTTCAATTGCAGTAGTATATTGACTGATCTGTTTAACTTCCAACCAACCAGGTAGCCTAATAATTATCATGACAGCAAAACAAAGAACTGCCAAATAAGCTTGGTGTAAACACTAATATGATAGTCAGTGACAAACCACGCATGAACTCTGTTATTGCCTGAGTAATTTCCCCGTGCCATTTTGAATTACGTTCATATGAAGTTATGCTTTCAAACATTTTGGTCAGTGATCCCATTCGGTGGTATTTGGCTTACTTGACACACTGGTTGGCATTTAGCTATGCAACTATCGTACATGGCTTTGTGGTGATTTGACGGTGGTGTTTTCTGAACAGTGGGTGTTCTTGCCTGACGCTGAGCAGCGTTCACAGCTGGTGCTGCCACCGCCTGCACATGTGGACTACAGAGCCGCATGTTTCTGCCACCGTAATCTCATTGAGATTGGTTATGTGTGCTCAGTTTGTCTGTCAAGTAAGTTTGAGTCCCATTCAAAAGAAATAAATGCATGACCATATTCATATTTCTGGCAAAAGCTGCAGGAGCATTATTTTTTATCTGCGTGGTGACGCTTTGTCTTGTGTTTTCTTAAAGTATTCTGCAACTTCAGCCCCATCTGCACAACTTGCGAGTAAGTTTTTTATCTTGAGGCAGAAATTTCAAACACTAAACATGTTTCCTCTGAATTATACGTCTAAAAATATGCACTGTTTTATCCTTACTTTGTCACCATTATGATCCAAAATCTTTTTGTTTTTAGGACTGCCTTTAAAATGCAGCTGCCACAAATGGTCAAGCCCAAAAAGAAGAAACTCAAGCAATCTACATGATTTTTCCAGGATTACGCTTAACATGTTGAATTCAGTTTCCTTTTCTGACATTCAGATTCTACCTTTTTTTTTTTCTCCTTAAGATTTGTCAAACTTCAGTGACATCCTAGACAAGCCTTTACAGCCATGTGAACGTGTTGATTTGACTTACCACTGACTGTCTGTACATGTAGATGGAGCTTAACTTGATAAGTCCAGTCTCACCTGAAGCGGTTGAAGATCACCCCAATCTGAATCCTCCCAAATATTTACTTTTGTAAGCAAAACATTTTTTCCTGAAATATTTGGTTGATAACAATATATGCATATTCATCATACAAAACATGCATTCAAACTTTTTGTCCCAGGTATTTAACATTTGTTCCCAAGTCTTGATTTATGACTGTTTTTTCATACTGAAAGACACATCGGGCTCACAACTTTTAGCATTTCATGATGTTGGGTAAAGATTATCCACTCAGCCTGAAAAAGGAGTTACAGCTTTTGAAATGTAACTTCAGCATTTTTGTGATGTAAATTTTTATATAATAAAAATGTTTTTCACAGTTGTCAGATTCATCAACTCATTCTAATTGAATCAATCATTATGATTCGAGTTGGAAAAATTTAACTTAATAAGTACAGTGAGTTGCATTCAGCTTTCAAACAGGTGAATGATGTTTATTGAACGTCAAGAAAATCAAGTTCACTCCAAACAAAATTTAATTACAAGTGGAATGCACATTTTGGTAGTGATTCATCATCTTACCAAGGTTCAGTGATTTGTTGTTTTTATCAACACTGACAGATTGTAAAAAAAAAAAAAAAAAAAATGCCTGATGATAGGAGAGAAATTATTTTCCGAATTTCTAGTCTTTTTTTTCCCCAGTATCCATTCATCACTTAAGATCACTGCAAGATCAAAATGTTTCAACAACTACTCCAGATTTTTATGGTGAATACCCTTAGTTAACCTTGTTAACCCTTAGTGGTACCATTCCACCAAAAAACACCACTTGCATACTAAAAAAATAGAGCAATGTTTATTCAGCTATTATTAAGAAACTCAGCATGACCTTCCCATCTAAGGTACGTTGACACTTTATTTTTAAATATCCCATCCTAAAGAACGCCCTTGTATGAAGGAAATACTATAATTTTAATTAAGATATTGAAAAATAAACATGTAGTCTGTACAAAGTTTGAAACCATCCAAGGGCAACGAGAGGAAGGTGTTCCAAAATTGAAATTCGTCACAGATGATCATCGATGAATTGGAACGATGTTGCATCTGAAAAAGAGAACAAGGACAAGCTAGTGACTGATTTAAACCACCTTACACCTGCTAATACCAACAGATGGCTATTTAAATCAGAAACCATGAAATTTAAGGTGGATTTTCTTTAGAATATTTTGTCAGAGTGAAACAAAGAGAGAAACAGTTGCTCAGCTTATTACAACTTCTCTCCAACTTTCGTCCTGAGGGATTTCTATCTTTTTTTTGCTTCCGAATATCAGCCTCTAAATTAGGCTCTTAAATGGTAGATCATTAAGGTTGAATCCAAATACATGACTGCGATTGAGTCTGCAGCTCTCACCCCAGCAGACCTCTGCCTGCCCATCGCTGTGGAGTCAGCCTCATCTGAGCTTTTTGGCCGTTCCTGATGACTGTGACACTTAATGGTTTCTGTAAAAGGACATGAAATTGCAGTTTGCGCTCCAGATATTACTTGTTCAGCAAAATGTAACCTAGTGTAGGGCAATGACAAAATAAAAGGATGCAACTACTCAAAGACTTTCTTCTAAATCTAACAAAGGGTCTGAAATGTATGAAAAAAAAAAGTACTTATAATACGTCTGAGACATTTACAGACATTCAAACCTAATATTTTAGATTCAATCTTAGTGATTCTATAAATAATTCTGAGAAAAATCTGGTTTAACAGAAATATCTTTTTCATGTTCTTACACATCAAACTTCACCAAACAATATAATTACTTCAGTATATTAAGATGCCAAATAATAACAATAAAATGTTTTATCACTGAATCAAAACACAGCCGTAGATGAAGGCGGTATCTCACCCCTTCACTGTGTTGTACCACAGAGGCAATGTTCTGGAGGTTCTGAAAGTTCTCTGTGTTCACAGAACCAAACTCAATGACTTCATCACCAACTCTCAGCCCCTTTAGAAGGAAAAAAACTATTAATATAATAAAAAGGAACAAAAACAGCCCATTTTTAAATATGAACTTTAAAGAATAGTGATGTTTTCATTTTAAACAGCTGTCAAGCACAAGAGTACGGTTCACATCACTCACAGCTCCACAGGCGGGTGAGCCTTGTGTCACAGCATCCACCCGTGCAAAGGGAGGAGGAAGAGTGACCTGCTGCTCCATCGCCTCCTGCTGAGCTTCCGTCTCATCCTGTTCTCGCTTGGCTTTCTCTCGAGCATGGAGCTTGTGCAGGGCTTCTTCTATCTCCGCCATGATGGCCTTGTGATCGTTTTGCAAACCTAAAACATACAATCCAAGCATCAAAAATAAATGTTTAAAGAAAATTATGAAAATTTTCTTTACACGTACGGATATAGAGCTGACACAACTACTTCATTAGACAATTAATAGACTGACAGAATATTATTCAGTAACTATTCTGATAATTAATGGTTTAAGGAAAAGTTAATTTTTTCTTTGTGGGAATTTGAAGCTTTCTCTATTTTTTGTTATTGTAAATAAAACATATTGGTGCCTTTGGTTTGTAAAAACATGACCTTTCATAAAACACCGTGGTTTCAGTGAATGTTTCCTTTCATTTTACATTTTTAACAATCAAAAACAATTTTAAAAAACAGCTATTCATTCAAAATGTAAACAATCATAAGTAGCATCCCTCCTCTGATACACTGACATACGTGAAGTATCAAACAGAATCAGGTTCCACATGAAAATTAAAATCAGTATTGAGTCAAACTTCATGTCCATCTGTGCAACTGAAAAATGTTCGTGCATTTTTCTGACAATATGTCTTGACAAACATTTACATTTAAAATAAAAGAGAGGATCTGAATTCCTAAACTTATTCTCGTCAACATCTGAAGTTCTACCTTTTGATGTCATTTAGTATACAGAGTAATATTGGGTATGGTTCTGGTTTATAGGTCACCCTATAAAGCTAGACAACAAGAGTGGTAATGTTGGAAATTATAATGAGGGCGTTGTCTGCTGCATAAACTCCATCATGTAGTCTGTGACAATCTATTTGGAGTAACCAAATCAGTTTGGAAGATTTGTAATCAGAAAAACTCCATTAGCATGCTTTCACATTACGTTAACCAGGTGGGTAAGTGGAAGTTGTATTGCTTCATGTGAAACGGAGGCTCAAAGACCCAATATGTCAACAACAACAACAGACATACAAGCTCCTGCTTACATGATATATTGTGTCTTGCTGTTCTTATCTGGTATAAATTGACATCTGCTCGGGGGTAGCCCTCTTCGTCAACCAAGGGATCCCCCATTCCGACACCTTGCTGGAAATAAAGTAAAGAAAGAAAGGCATGGTTGAGGAACGCTGATGATAAATACCTACCTTCATTATTAATGTCTGTGGCCTTAGGTTAGCTTTATGCTGCGTGTCTAACGTTAACTGATAAACTGGCAAACTCACGTCTTCTAAAACGTCGTAATAAGCTTTAATCTGCTCTTCGATTTCATCCTTCTTTTTAACAAGGTTTTTCACATCGTCCATTGTTATTTCCGACTCTCCAGAACTATTTTCCCCTGTCATCTTCATGGCTTCGTAATTCGTACATCCGGGGTTTCATAAAAGGCGGGATTTCCGGTGTGACATTTTCCTCATTGGTATTAGTGGCGAGCTATAACCCAACGTTGAAGTGTATGCCGCCACCTACTGTACTGCCCAGTGTAGCGTCGAATTCTGTGTCGCAGCAAGCTTTGACGCCATTGTACGGCGCTTTCTGTTCCTCCAAATCCATGAAAAAATAAGGTAAAAGAAATTATATCTTCATTTCTTTTTATGGGCAGAGACACCAAAATAATTCACAAACTTTCCTTTATTTACATTACAGTCTTACCAAAGAAGAATACTTTCATAATAGTAAGTTCACAGAAATTGTTTATCTCTTGAAGGACACGAATGGGCATCTTCAAAATAGAGTTTTTAAATTTATCTGCAAGTTTTCCCTTTTTTTAAAGACAGAAACATATTAATAAAACCTCTTTTCCACTTTGCACATCAATCATACCTGTCAAATAATAAAACACATATTTACTCACAATCTTTATTTTTCGAGAACATCTAAAAATCTATTGAGACTCTTAATATACCTGGTGTTTTAATATATTACATGATTCCTTTTTGGTCAACAAAAATCACACAAAAAATTGCACACCCAACTAATTTTCTGATTAAGAATTTTCTAAAGCAATACACAGAAAACAAAATAATAAATCATGTTTCAATTTTAATAAAATGTGGATGCAGTCATTAATTATGACAAACATCTTTAATTTCTTCAAAAACTTTTTTACAGTTGTAAACAACATGCACCTTCCACACACTAACAAAGATGGCAAAATGTGTTTTACATTATTTTGTATCAGGTATTTCAGTGAATAAATACAGAGAAGGCAGCACATTGAGAACAGTCAAACATTTCTGGAAAAACATGGTTTGACTAAATACACTGACTTGTAGTGGTCTACTGCCATCTTACATTTTCGTCTGTAGCAGATTTTTCTCTTTCACAGTGGTCTTCATATAGGCACATTGGTTTAGACTATCAGAAAAAAAGTGAACGTTAAACAAGCAACCTTTAAGTGTTAGGTGATAAAACAAAGTGCTGTGTACCTGAGTGCTCAAATATCAATTTAGATCACATGTGTTTACATAAATGTGTAGTCAATGGCCTTCATCCTGAAACAGGACACATGTGCGGTATCTTCTTTTTTTTAAACAAAATCATTGAACAAATCTTTGTGAGCCCCATGATACCAAATGCAAAAAGTTTACTTCAAGAAGTTTTCCTTCATGTTCAACTGGCTTAGAAATCCCAGCTTTCTGTGGTTGAAACTTGTGAACGTGTGGCACCCGAACACAAATCTGTGTTTGTTTTGCAACCTACACTAGTTAGTGCTGATGATTAGACAGAGTCAAGTACCAGGCTGGGTGTTTTCGTTAATACAGCTAACACTCTGTCTCCTTTAAACCTGCATTTTGATCTGTAAGCGCCAGCTTCGACTGGTCTTTGTTATGCTCTTGCAGTGGTGCATCATGCGATGTGGATGAAAACGCCTGTGAGGGCTCAGCTTGAGCTGTTAGCTCCTTTTGCACCAGGGCAAACTGGGTTGTTGCCTCATCCAGCTGAGAATGAACCGCTTGGACCCATTTATGCAGCTCCGTGTTGAGAGCATCCACGCCTAGGTCCAGCTTCTCTTGTCTGCCTTGTAGCTCTTCTAACAGGTTTTGTGTGTCACTGGCAACCTGCCGCCTCTTGTTTCCTGCAAAGGGAGCACGCTGTCGCAGCATGTAGCCTTCAAACTCTTCTGGACTGAGGTTGAGTGCTGGTCCGTCCAGTTTTTCAATGAAGGCCACAGCACAAGACTGAAAAAAGGGAACAAGGGCAGAGGCACAAGTGATGAACTGATCTCGGGAGGTACACAGCATCCTGTGGTGTTCACTGGACCCCAAAAACTTACCAAATTGGTGAAATAGTAGCCGCTCTCTCCTGCCATCAGACTGTGAGGGAGACCAAAACGAATCACATATTGCATGTTGGAATGTAAGCGAGGTGGATTGGCCTTCAGCACCACATAGATCAGGCCGGACAGGAAGTCGTCAGCATTAGCGGGCGCATTGTTTGAGGTAGAGAGAGCTTCAAAGACATGCTGACTGCATTTGGATACACATGTCAGTTTGTCCTGAGGCGCGCGTTTGGCATCCATCTCAATTATGGCTGTTATAAAAAATAGAGGGCAAATCAAATTGTCAACATTTAGCATTTGAGACCTTTCAATGATGTGTAAACCAAATGGGAAACAAACTTCTGTCTCTCATTACCATAAAGGAATAGTTCAACATTTGGAGAAATACAAATTCTCTTTCTGGCAGACAGTTTGTAAAGAAGATCAAAAGCACTCTCATGTCTGTTCTTTTAACATGAGGCTACAGCTAGCAGCCAGTTAACGTAGCTTAGCCAAAACAAGAAAGTTCAAGTCTAGTTAAGGTGCAAAAATCAGCCTATTTGCAGCTCAGCTCACTAATAAACACATTCATTTATGTTTGTTTAATCCAAACAAAACCCCCAAAAAACATGTAAAAATGGCAACACACAACTTTACAATGGGTTACGTGGCCTTAGATTTAAATTTGAGATGTAAGAGTACTATTTGATCTTCTTATCTTATTTCCTTCCAGAAGGCGAATAAGCATATTTACTAAAATGACGAACCATTCCCTTTAAGTTGTGAATTACCTGTTATAGCCGGCAGAAAGGGGTCGCCTGTGACTGAGGTCTGTTTGTCAGGAAAAGGGACGCTTAGCATCTGCGGAGTAACCCAGTTTAAGGATCTGCGAAGTACAAACATCAGTGTTAAACAGGGCTTTGGCTTGGAGGTTTTGTTTGAACACAACTGAAGCGACTTAAACAAAAAGGTTACCGTATCCTCTTCTGAAGAACCAGGTCCTTATGTTCATCATCACAGCTGTCATGACAGAAAACCCATTTGTGCAACCGTGTCATTATTAACTTCTCCACGTGCTCCATTATCTGAGGGACCTGAGCCTCGGGAAAACCTGAAAATAAAAACAAAAAAACTTAATAATGATTTAACATTGTAATAATTTCAAAATAAACCGCCCCAGATGTGTACTCACTGTTAAAATAGTCAGCAAAAGACTGGTAGAAATCTTGCACAAGATCTGACTGCTTCTGTACCGGCAGATCCTGTAAAGATGACGAGAATCTATGATGAGAACATCTTTGACATATTGGAGTTAAATGAATTTGATAAGGGAAAACTTTCAACCGATATTTACATGGTAAGCCTCCATTGTGTTGAGGAAAGCTGTACACCGGGACTGCAGGCGCTGGGAGGGAGGGCTTCGAAGTATCTTAAGGAAACCGGTGAAGTCCCCGGGCTCGAGGCTTCGGTAGGCTTTTAACACATTCGCAAAGCTTTCAGAGGACTCTGGAGGGACAAAAAGTGGATGTTATTCAAGATGAAGAAATATGTTAATATTTTTTTAAAACTGAAACAGAACACTCTGTTAGGCCACTGCTGGACTAGGAGAAGATAGATAGAACGGCAAAAAAATCACTACAGATACTCAGGTTCAGTCTCACAGCTGCACCAAAAGCTTGTGAACCACTTTAAGAATAAGTTCAGTGAACTTCAGCCATACATACAACATACAAAGGAGAGAATAACTGTGCATTAGACAAGGAAGAAAAACACTTTATTGTTGGTTTTTGCTGTCATTACATAACTGCAACTAGAACTCATGTCCTGATGAGCCTGATGAGATTCCTTGTGTTTTCCAGCTCACGAGGGGTCAGTGTCATAAAGCAGGAATGCTATATTAGTTTACTGCTTAGAGAAAAATGAAGCTCTTTTTCATTCCAACTGTACAGCTTTGTGAGACAGGCCTCAGGCCAGTCTTAAAAAAAAAAACAATTTTATGAGACAATATACCTTTGATTTCAAGATAATGGAAAACACAGAGCAACAAATAGGTCAGAAGAGTTTCAGTGGACTTTGTAGGATTATGAGACATATAATAAGCCACAGTGTGCAGTTCAAGACTTTAATGGGCTTCTATTCTACTTTTGCTTAACTTGCAGGTACAAGCTGTCACATTGTGAATAAGGTTTTTCATCATTTTAGAACTTTTGCTGCCTCTGCACAGCAACTGTTTGCCTCAAATATGAGGCAATACAGCCGGTGACTAAACCAAATTAGGTAAATGGCAAACATTTTGCAGATACTTCTTTGACTTGATGGACCTGAGACCACTTAACGGCGCTACCTTGACGTTTTGGAGGCGACGGGCTGCCCCAGAAGAGTCTCCTCATTGTGTTAATTCGACGACCTTTCTCCGTGTTTTTCTTCTCCTCGAATTTAGAGAAGGTGAGAGGAGTTCCATCATTGGTCGGCCTTCGAGGAAAGATAAAGTTAAAGGTGCAAACATAAACACAAACTGAAGAAAAGCACTTAAGTTGCCTCGAGCTGAAAGTTAGCAGACAGTTATATTACAATATAGTTAAATCAGTATAGCATTTACTTATTATGTATTATGTGTGCAATAATAAATTAAATGTCGACAAATTGACCTTTATTCTATTCAGGTAAATATCAGTGAGACTGTGTTGTTTCTATCATGTGTTGCTTTTAAGATGTTGTATGTAGAATCCATCAGCACGTGGCGATATCGCTCCAGTGTCTTAGCGGCATCCCTTCAGTCTGAATCACGGTTAGAAGCTCTGTGTTTACCTTGTCTCTTGTCTTGGGGCTCCGGCTGGTCGCGCCCTCTCTCTCCAGCACTTGGAGCAGAAGCCTTGCCATGCAGGGTTCCCATAATACCCACATGCGTTCTTGCAGAGCAGCTCCTCCTTAGAAACTCTGATTCCTCTTTGCTTATCCGCCCACATTGTAGAGCTCATTCATATATTACTCCCACCTATTGGGTATAAGATTAATATTTCAATTACAAAAAGTTTTGAAACCCACTTTGCACGTTGGTTTGAATAACATTCCTTTAGTGTTAAACCCTCGAGAGTGAACTAAGCTTGTTCTGTTTGTGACTGCAGAGGCCTAAGCCTCACCAGATTAGTGTTTACTTTTCCTGATTGTGCTCAACTTGGCACACAACCACCAGCATCTTTAAATTGCCATGTTCATGCCTCATGCAAACAGTCAACTAGGCCTCAAATGGTCAAATAACTGATTGATAGAAAATTAATTGCCCGTTATTTTGATAACCGATTAATCATTTCAGTCATTTCTCTAAAAAAGAAAAAAGAAAAAATGCTGGTTTAGGCTCTTAAATGTGAGGATTTCCTGCTTGTCTGTGTCATTTATTATATTAGATGAGGAGTGTTTGAGTTTTGGGCTGTTGTTTAAACCAAAAAAGCAATTTGAAGACGTCACACATGGCAGTGGAAAATTAAGATGAGCATCTTTCCAACTTTTTTTTTTTTAAACTGTTTTTCATTCTAAGCAATTTATCAATTAATGGAGAAAATATTGGTCTGATTAATCGATAATGTAAATAATCGTTAGTTGCAGCCCAAATAGAATACAGAAACCAAGACTCTGCAACCACCCGACAAATGGCAAACACTGTGGTGTGTTTATTATAAATTTTAGAACAATAACTTCTTATGTAGATTACAAATTATTTTTTTTAACCTGTAAACTAAGAAAGGAATTTGCTGTCATGTTCACTGGAACAAAACAAAATTTTAAATATCCGTGAATGTAAATGTTTTAACATCGTAATCGTGCAAAGCTTTAGAGACAGTGAGGTTTACTTTCTCAAACTTTGCTTTGATATTTTCCGCTAAATCTTTAATGTGACTAACTTTTAACGCTATTTGAAAACAATTTCTAACATCACACTACAGCACCAACAGCCTAACAGAATTTAGGGTCTATTATTAAACCCAAATCCCTTGATGAAGTAACACTGAAGGTTTATGAGAGTCAACGTTAACCAGTTTACAGCTCGGCAGCGACTGACTGTCAGCTGAGAGAGATAAGAACCGGCTAACGTCAGCTAACGCCGAGTGGCTAAAGCTT
Source organism: Acanthurus reversus (assembly GCA_029823135.1). Lineage (NCBI taxonomy): Eukaryota > Metazoa > Chordata > Actinopteri > Acanthuriformes > Acanthuridae > Acanthurus > Acanthurus reversus. The sequence goes on from JAPXVT010000024.1 coordinate 25,553,582, forward strand.
ACAGCTATCAGAACAACTTCGCTAGCAGTTACAACGTATGTATCCATCAGAATAACGTCCCAATTATTTAAATGCCTTCTCACCTGATAGCTGGTGAAATCATAACTAGTTGCTTCCTTATCGGAGAGTTCTTTCAGCTTCTGGTATCTTAACCGTCACAAACTCCTCGACAGCGATTAATCCTTCATACCACGGTCAAAGAGATGTCATCATAAAAAGAAGAAACACAGAAACAAAAAATACCCTGAATAAAAAGTTGACAGCACGACGAGTAAAAAGACAAACAACCACCCACTTTCAAACCTGTGCAACCGGAATATAGCCTCGTGGAAAAACTGTAAAGCTTGAAGTAGTGATGTTGCAACAAGTGCCCACCTTTCAAAGTAAAAGTATAAGCGAGACGTAAAAATTCCTCGCTTCAACATATCACAGGCACGTGCCCATAACGAACAAGGCATCTTCACATCATGTACTTCACGACCACAACCTCTCATAATCCCAACATTATCACAGTAATTACCCTAACTTCACAACAATTTGACATATTCATTTTCAATGTCACAACCGGAAGTACTTTTATGCTGTTCTTCACCTTGACGCCCGAGGGGTTAATGGTACGTCGCGAGTATACATTGTCCTCTAGTGGTAACAGTGTGTAACCAAACGCTTGCCTGCTATAGAAGTTATATGTTGAATGTTTTAGCCTAAAATATTTCTATAACATGGTGCCGTGTAATTAGCTTGATGCAAATACAGTGCAGTTGTACTCAATGTCACCACAAGAGGGCAATAACACTCATTATTATGAATCCAAAGAACTCTTGATAGACTGCAGTTGGAACCACTTTGGATGAGCCAAGCTAGCTCGAGTGATTCTGACACAATAGGTCTGTCACATTTTTGTGATATAAATATTGTAGCTAAAAATTCTACCGGAAAGCTTGGTTGCGTCCCTTTACCTAGAGAAGTCTGTCACAGCGACCCTCGTCCAGTACTGTGTGTGCAACTTGAGGATTTACGTCTCTTTTAAAAAAAAATCATAGCGCTTTACTGCCCTCCAGTGGTCACAATGCTGAACTACAACACATTAAATTTGTGACATTTACCCTGTCTTGATACACTTACATCTGACTATACTAATATATGAGTATACTGGCACCATTACCAAACGAGTAGTTATGTAATACTTTTTTTTTTTTTTTACGAAATACAGTGGCCACTAAAGGATTCTCAAACTATATGACCGTCTCTGGTACAGGATAATTTGTCCAAAGTGTGTAAAACATGAGTATTCACTGCCCTCCAGTGGTCAAATGGAGGGACTGCAACATGTAAAATAACCTCTAATATTTAACTATCTCAGTGAGGACATGACAAAACCTCTGGTAAATACTTTCAAATTACCTAAGTGAAGCAGTTACGAACTAATAGAAATTGTAACGATTCATTCTATTTTTCTGTCACGTTTTGAAACTACGCATTCTTCAGGGGGAAAATAGACCACAAATAAAATAGTTATTGTGAATATTTTCGGTGCTTTTCATTAATATTTTAGTAAAATGTCGAAACATTTAGACAGTGCAATCCATTTTCAAACCGCTGTTTTGTTGTGTTACTTTTTTAAATAACAAAACCACTGAAGACATCCACTAACCTCCTGCTCGTCCATTATATTCACACCACATTCAATACTGTGTTTAATTCTGTTTACTCTACTGTTAATATTTCTGTATTTTCTAAACTTACGCTGTCTACTTCGTTCTGACAGAAATGTCATTTTCTGTTAAATATCCCGAGTATCCAAGTTTTCAAACAGGGATTCGTGATTTACATGTAGCGTAAGGGTTTGTTGATCACAGGAATGAGATTTCACTGCCATCCCGTGGTCAGATTGAGGAATTGCAATTAAAGTGCCGTCAAGTTGGCTGGCGTGATAGCGTTGACAACCGGTAAATATTTTCAAAATAATTTAACGTGATTATGCGAAAAACAACGAGCTAAAAAATTACGTTCTGCAGTTACTCTCACATTAGGCCTGTACAAAATTAAATAGAAATTAAATGAATTCAAACAAACAAACAAAAAATATAACTGAGCTATTAGTGAAGTGGGGAAAAAGTCCTGAGGTGTTTTAGGACGGGAAACAATGTGAACTTTTTCGTCTTCCCACAGATTTCTTACTGATAAGATGAAGCAAGAAAAAAAAATCTCAGTAAGAGTGGTTTTGCTCAGGGAATTTAGATTTCAAACCTCTGTATTACAAAAATTCAGTAATAGCACTGGTTTTACTCGGTTAACTACTCTGCATAACTCTGGCCTATGCATTAGGCTGCTTTAGCTCAGATAATATTGTACTCTCATAGGCTACATTTTTCCTTTACCAACGTGTTTTGCCTGTAAAATCTCCTTTTGAAAAGCCCTTGGTTTGATTATCTCTGTCTGCTTTGCTGTTATTTTTTGTTTGTTTGTTTGTTTTGTTTTGTTTTGTTCTTGCATCTATGTGGTCGTTTTTCTATCTCTGCATGTTTCTTTTTATGTCTTCCTGTGCATGCCTGCATATGTCTGCATAATTGTTATTGTTTTGTATATCTGAGAGTGCTGAACAATGCGTTTCATTTCCCAAAAGCCTAACCGGAGACAATGACTGCAAATGGGCCAAGGTAGAAGTCCTAAATACATCGCAGCGGTTGTACTTTACTAGTTGTAACAATGCCACATGTATTATCACTGTCACTATTAACTGATAAAACGATTAAAACTTAATACAGTAAAGATTGGTGTGCTTATATTTTGAAATACATACCCGGAATGTCCATAGTGTGCTTTATCAAGCTTCATTCATTCCCCACTCGCTCAACCGTAGCTAGGCGACGAGACGCTTCTCAAGAGCTGACATTAACGGGTTTTTCAGACTGATGAATTTTAACATTTTTGATTGATGTTACTTTTGTAAAGTAGACTCACTGAGACTATTTAAAGAGACAACACGCTCGGAATTAGGCCGATTGTAGCCTACAAGAACTAGTACTGGAATGATGTGTTTTGGGTTAAATGAATATTGAATCGTTCGTAGCCAAACATTAGCGTTATTACTCTTTGGCTAACGTTAACTTACACTGACGTTAACTAACTGCCGTTAGCAGAGACGAACCTCAGCTTGACGGAACAAGGGGGGAAACTGTTTAAAGGAGAGATTAATCGTCCGATGAAAGTCAGGTATCATGTCACAATCTGAAGCTCAGGAGGAGAGCAGTGAGGGTGCAGAAGTTGGAGAAGAAACAGAGACTGGCTTCCACAAAAAGCCCGAGCAGTCTCAGGTCTACACTGCAACCAGAGACACACTTTTCCAGAAGAAGTTCACTCAGAGAGAAACACATGCACTAGTAAGTACTTTATGTATTCCCTTAGAATAAAAGGTTAGGCTATCAGAGCTTTCACTGGCTCTTAACACTGTCGATTTGTTCTTCATTCAGTCACTAGAATGGGTATTTGGTAACAATGCAGCCCTGCCTGCATTCATTCTGCAAGACCGTGATGATCAGCAGGTGGTCCTCTATGCTGGCTCTCATGTGGGGATCATATATAACCACAGTACAAACTCTCAGCACATACTTCAGGTAATAATCAGTTGCCATAGCCAGTTTTTAACTTCTTCAGGAGTGTGTGATACAAAGTGGACAAGGCAGCATCCTTCAGATTAAGTCAGTGATATGAGTCGTCTAGACGGCTACATATCTTCTAATAGCAGTAACATGTTCGTTGTTCTGTCTACATACAATTTCTCCAGGGTCACTGTGGCCCCATCTCATGTATATGTGTGAGTGAAGACAGACGCTGGTTTGCAACAGCAGACCAGGGACCAAAAAGCACAGTGATGATATGGGACTCCTACTCTGGGTAGCTCTTGACTCTTCATGTATCAATGTATTTTATATGTAAACTTTGCTCTTGATGGCAACCATATATGATAAATGTTTCAGCATTCCTGTTTGTACATGGTTCGACTGCCACCCTGGTGGGGGCGTTGCTGCAATGGCATTTTCAGGAGACACAAAATATCTGGTAACCATTGGGGCAGAGGAAGTTCAAGTAAGTTTGTATTGATGTGTTAGAGGTTCAAGAAGTGTCTCATGAGGACATTATTTATGTACATTAATGATCTGTTCATGATTTGTCTTGGTTTTATTATCTTCTTAGGATTGAATACTTTTTACATACATAAAAATAATAATAGAAAGTATGTGACTTTTTATTAAGTGGACTGTATCTCAGAACTGCACTCTCTTGATATGACCTGAAAACTCCATGCAAAAAACAGCTTATAATTACTTTTTACATAGAATTTTATACTTTATTTGACAGTACAAAATGTCTGAAATGTCTTACTAGAGAAAAATTTCCATCTGTTCACAATCCTTATTAACCATATTATGATCTCTTCACAGTGTGTGTGTATTTGGGATTGGACAAATGACACAGAAAAGCCTTTGTGGTTCACTGAGCTCAATCCTACACTTGGTTTTCAAGTAAGAAACCTTTGCCCTCTTTTAACTTCTAAATGTTACCTAACTTTATGGATACTGCATTCAGGAGATCAAATGTTCACATGTTGTATTGTTTACAGGGTTACGTCATTTTTAATCCAAATGACAGCACTCAGCTGCTCAGCAGCAGTGATAGGCAGGTGTTGTTTTACAGCACGGTGAGTCCTGCGGGTCCTTTTTGATCAAGTACATAATAAAACTGTGATGTGTTTATTGCTATAATTAGTTATCAGTTGATCTTTTCAGGCCCTGGGAAGTCTTCAATATGTTGCCCTGAAGCTTATTAAGGTAAAGATTATCATTAAAAAATGTAGAGGAGGGTACTGAAATCAAATGAGATGTTTCTGCCTTTTACAGCAATGAGTATTATCAGTTATATTTTACACTGTTATTTCCTGTCCACCACTGCAGTTTGGGGATGTAGCCACCGGGGGGTCTGATGCCACTCTATGTACTCAGTCCTCTCCTGACACTTCTGGAAGTGTTAATAAAACTGGCAGGTCACTCCAGTCTGTGTTTCACTGGAAAAAGCCTGCAGTCATAACAGCAACTGCAGCAGGTAGCCTCATGGTGTGGCATGTGATGGAAGACTTGGCTGCAAACCAAAACCCATCAAGACACAGAACGCAGCACTTTCACTTCCAGAAAGATCCGATCAGTGTCCTCGCCGTAACTGAAAGGTTGTCAGAGCGAGAAATATTCATTTTTGTTGTTTTATAGACGTTGCATCTTATTGGTCTCTTATCTCTCTTTACATGCCATTTGTCATGACAGCTATCTTGTTACTGGTGACACCCGAGGCCATATCAAGTTTTATGATGAAATGATGATTCTCCTGGCTGAGTACAATGCACTCAACCTGGACGCTATTGTGTCCATTTCCATTTCCAAAGAATCTGATGGATTTGTGGAGGACATCGTTCTACAGAGAAAACCGTTACTCATCAGGTGGAAGAAATACCATCTATAATGCCTGCAGCCTAGACTGTTCTGTGAATCTAAGTCCAACTGACCCCTCTCTGACCTTTTTTTCGGCAGGAACTTTGTTGTGTCCACAGTCAATTCGGCAGTAGTACATGTAAATGCAAAGAAAAGCATATCTCAAATTCTGGTACATGCGGATTGTAAGCCTATACGTGCAGTGGCCTGCCATCCCAATCAGCCAGCCGTGGCCATTGGCAATCAAAATGGTATTTTAAAAGTGTGGGACTATAAAAAGAAAGAGATCATCTGCAGCAGGGCCTTTGCTACAGAGAAGCAGATTCAGTGCATCTCTTTCAACTCTCAAGGTAAGCCAATGCGCTCACTGACTGTCTGAGTTAGTTTACACGGATTATGTTGCATGTAACCAGTCTGACTGCGATGTGAAGAACTGCCTTTTTCTCCCTGAGCAGGCGAATTCTTGGCAGTTGGCTTCGGCAGTGGAGCTCTTCACATACTGAAGGCCAGAAATTTATGTCAGATCGAGTGTTTCGAGTACACAAAGGACAGCATCCAACACATCACTTTCTCCTCACAAAAAAGTTATCTTGCTACTGCGGTGAGCAAGCCCTGTTCAATTATCATGTGTCATATATGATAATTATTGATAGCAGTGGTTCTGAACTGGAAATGGTGATATGATGTTGATGTGTATTTCCTTATTCCATATTAGGATGCTGGAAATGCAGTGACGCTGTTGAGCTGGCAGACCCCTAGAGGCCGTGACTCTGTTTGGACGTTAATCGGCAGATACCACTCCCACTACAAGCCCATCACAGACCTTCTTTTTGGAGTTCATCTGGACAGCCCCACACCCAGACTGCTCTCTCTGGGAGAGGACCGCCGACTGGTTTGTCCTCCTTGCTGAAGTTGTAGGACTGTGGACAAGTTTGATATTTTGAGATATGTTTTTGGTAAGGCAGATGTTATCACTCACGCCTCTCTGCGCAGGTGGAGTATGACCTGGAGAACAGTGAAGACGATACCCATTTTATAAACAATGGATTTGTCACCTTGAGTTTAGAGCGCATTGAGCAAAGTGCTGTGCCAACGTGCATGACTTGGTATCCTCCCCTCACTGCAGAGCAGTTTCTTCTTGTGGCCTCTGACCAGTATAAGATGAAGCTTTTTAACAGCACTACCAAGATGTGCAGGTCTGTGAAATACTGAAACAAGATCAGAATATCTGTGCATTTTTTTGACTGTTGCCACAGCAAATACTTGAAAACAGTTTTATGTGTGTTTTACAAAAACAGAAAGACTCTCCTTGGCCCAACATATGACTCTCCCATCAAGAAAGTCATGGTCCTCCCCACGTCTGCAGAACCTGAGACAAAGTCAGACAAATATTACCTGGCGTTCATTACAGAGGACAAGGTAGTGCTAGAGTTTGTAGTATTTCATTAAGTAATACACTTTTTTGTGGTACTTTATCAAATAACTTGCTTTACAAAATCAGAACCTGGTTCTGTGTCTAAAATTTTACTTTTAATCTCACTGATGAGAAACACACAGTAAGACAAGTTGTTGCTCTTGTTAGTTAG
>JAPXVT010000024.1:25596691-25611163 GCA_029823135.1 Acanthurus reversus
ACACACCCACACCCACACACACACACACACACACACACACACACACACACACACACACACACACACACACACACACAGGCACACACACGTTTGTATTGTTATACTTGTGAGGACACTAAATGACATAGTGCATTTTCTAGCCCATTACCCTAACCTTAACCATCAAAACTAAATGCCTAACCCCAGCCCAAACCTAATCCTTACCCTTACCTCAATTTAATTCTAACTCTGACCCTAACACCAAGTCTTAACCCTCATAAAGCTTGGCAACATAGTGAGGACTAGCCAAAATGTCCTCATTTCCCAAAAATGACCTCACTCCATGGGTTAAAAACGTATACTGGTCCTCTAAGGTGCACTAAGATGCAAGTTCAAGAACACACACACAGAAATAATCTGTTTTAAGGTTGCGCAACTTTGTCTACAGAAGTTCAAGTTGTGGGACTGCCTGGTTAAAAAATAGGTAGGCCTAGCTACAGCGAGACTCTGAACGGCACTTCGAGATGCTTACCAGCGCGGTAATCCATGACACCAGGAGGTCAGCAGCAGGCTCTTTGATGGCACACGTTCTCTGATCCATCTTTCGAGCATCACTTTTATTAGGACTTGAGATAACGATCAACATCTCAACTTTTCCCCCTTACTTTCTAACAAGGCAATCAGAAGGATGTCATGGCCTGCAAGCTGAGGATTCAGTTTCACATTTTGTAGGTTTTCTAGGAATATCTGGGTCAGTAAAACCCACACATTCAGGAAAATGCAAATCGTCAGCCAAAGGCCTGATTAAATCTTTACACCTCAATCATTTGGAAACATCCACGACACTATTTCTTAAAGATAAACAGATTTAAGCCTACCTTTTTTGATGATTTTATCTTTTATGATTACTCATGTAGCCTAAGTTTAAAACAGTTTATTTGAGGGGGAACTCTTGTATTGCTAGGCCTATCAGTTTTTAGTTTTAGTGAGGACATTTGAGCATTGTAAGGACATTTTTGCTGGTCCGCATTATGTCAAAGGACTGTTTGAAGGATGATTTTGTTTTGTTTGTTTTGTTTTTTTATTGTGTTTTTATTTTGCTATGGAGTACTTGTGTGTCCTAAATAAAATCGTATCGTATCATATCTATCTATCTATCTATCTATCTAAGATTAAGGTTAGAATTAGGTTTAGGTGAGGTTAGATGTAAAGGCAGGTGGGTCAACAGAATGAGGTTGTATCTGGGAGTCCGCTGGCATAGGTAAAATTAATACAGATACTTCTCTTATGAAAAAAAATCCTTCTGGTGCAACAATGATCCCGGCATGTTATATTCATTACATTACTACTCTGGTCGATTGTCTAGGTAGTGACCAGGCTCAGCCCTGCTAGCTTTTTCACAAGTATGGATTGCCTGTAAGCCACTGATCCGGTAAGAGGTTGAAGAGAATATCAAATAAAGGTGAAATTTGGACCAGATATGAGAGTGAAGGTGCTTTGGGTTAGGGTAAAAGTTCCAAATCAACAAAAATTAACACACACACACACACACACACACACGCCACAATTATTAATAATAATTAACAATGACAGGGGAAGCAAATTATAATAAAAAAGTTGAGTTTTTTCAAAGCCAAGTTGAATTTTAGTAAATATAAGGTAGGCAAAATCATATAATTAAACTCTTGTTTATTTTCATGACATTAATCATTTTTAATACAGATCCCCTTCACTGTAAAATGTGTTTTTTACATTTATGTCCCCTAAAATGTCACACCTTGACTAACTGATTTGTATCAGTGCAAAGTTTTTCTCTTAAGAGCGGTGCTTTTACATCCTTCTACTGAGCTTGGGGATGTCTGTGTACTTCAATAAACTCTGAGATCAAACATATCACAGGATAAGCAGGATGTGGTACGTCACAAATCTGAAAGCCAATCAAAGGCAAAGAAACCTGAAACCTTCTGTGCACAGAATGGACTTAATGTAATCAGTACAGAGAGTGAGAGTTTAACACAACTACTATTGCCATGTCAAGCTAACAAGCTAACAACGCAGACAAAGTATGCTAACTACACTTACCTACTATTAATGCTGCTCTAATAAGTCTCTCATAAGTCTACATGATAGACACAACAGTGTAAAAATTAAGAAAGTGATTATCTTCTTGCAATGAAATCAGAGATTAAATAACTTTGTAAAAGACAAGGGGTTTGCGTTAAACATTTTTATTACTGCTAATTTATATTATATAAAAAGTCATCTGGTGCAGAATGCAATCAGGATGGAACAGCACAACTTGGCTAACAGACAATATGAGAGACATCATTCTATATAGATAAAATAAATACTACAAACTATAAATAAATATAGAAAACCTTAAATAACAGACCATTAAGTAAATAAATACATAAATAAGTTGTCCAAGATGGACAAATGAGATGTTGACAGATGAAGACACAGCATTATATTAGCAATTGGTGTGGTTCAGACGTCTCAAGATGGACTCAAGGTTGTTTGTGAAATTCTCCACCCATTTCTTGGCAGATGAAATAATCTGGAAGCCAGTTATTTTCTTTTCATAATCACGTCCAGTGGTTACATTTCGGTGGCACCCTTTTGTGGCACTGGCAATGTCTCGACCAATGCCCTTTACCTGTTGTTTGAAAACAGTATTAAAGACAGTAATGTTTTGGATGAAGTTTTGGATGGTCTTGTTATCCGTTGTGAGGCTTCTGATTATCTTTGGCATGTGGTTGTCGAGGTAGTCAACGATTGCACAAATGGAAGACAGGATTTCTTTGGTGGTGTTTCCTCCAGTTATTCCCTGCACGGCCTCAAAATTGACCTTTAGTTTGCTGGTATTAAACATATGTTTAGCCTAGAGAGGAAGTGAGAGTCATATTAAGAAATCAGTGATGGAGCTGCCATAATTTTTAATAATGGGTTCAAAAGGTCCCTTCATTTACAGTGAGAAGGCAACTTGACTTTGAAGCAGCATTATTTTGTGTTACATGAGGTGAAATTTAACATAGAACATACCTTAAATGAATTGAAATTGCAAAAATATGAAAAAGTAGTAAATGCAAGACTGTGTTTTTCAGTCTTATTTTTAATGCAATGCTTTATAGACTTTATGTGTTTACTTACATAAATGCCTTCTGCTGTCCGTAGATTTCCCAAAGCCAATGACAGTGTCTCCTTCATATCAGCAAAATTCTTAGGTGGCGTAATGGGTTGTGAGGCCATAAAGGACAGGTGCATCATTACAATGCAGGAAAGCAGGAGTTCTACGGGAAGTAAGACACAAAAAGATGTTTTCTTGCATAGCGGGTCACCCAGAAATTTGACCAAGTCTAAATAGTTTCGCTGAGTTTAAACCTGAGATTTTACTAAGATGGAATAATAGAGTTCAGAATCCCAGCAACACATTATAACGAAGAGCTTTACTGTGAGACAGCACATTTCAGCTCGAGGCCTTTGTCAGGGTCATCCAGTTGAAATTAAATATTCTGTAATCTGTAAGTGTTGCAGAAATTTTCACTTCTTAAGACTAATTCCTTCTCGATGCACCTTTGAAGACAGTAAAGTTGTGCCAGAAATCCCTACTGTGGATTTAGAGAATAATAGACTGTAAGGAAATGTTGCTTAAAAGCTAATATTGGAGTTTATCAGTTCGACTTCAGAATTTCAATTCCTCGGTAAACAGGCAGCCACCATAAGAAAATAAACGGCTGGTAAAGTAGAAAAATTTTAATGTTTAAATTCTTCCTCAAACAGTTATTTCCAACAGTCCTGAAATCACAAAATAAATATAAAGCTCACTGTAATTTATTGTTACACATAGATACTGAGAGCAACATTTTCATCATTTTACTCTTTGCAAAAAAGACAAAAACAAAAACAAAAAAAACCCTCTATATGATGTAACTTTTATTTAAAAGCAGCTTACCTTTACAAAGAGACATGATGTGATTTTTGGCTTTCTTTCGTCTGTCTTTCGCTGATCAGTTAATGAACCTAGACTGACATACCCTGTGCTTATATATCGAATCTTAGGTTTTTTTCTGCTGCAGGGCACCATCACTTAGTGACGTTTTTGCAACATTATCAACAAAAAAATCTAGTAAAGTTTCTATTTTGCAGTTGTAGAGCACCGTTTACCGCAGTGGGTTGATGTGGGATGGCAAACAAACTGCCACAAAGTGATGTGTATCAGATGAAAAAATGAACAGCCTGGCAGATTGCTGAGGTATTATACACAATTTTACAATATTACAAAATTCTACCCTACGATATAACCGGCATCTGTGAGAGAAGTTAAATGGCTTTAGAGAGAATTAAACCGTTAGGCCACAGCCTGGCATTATCTACTTTATTTTTTGTGGCATAAAACATGTTTTTTTCCATTACCCGTCTTCACCCGCCAAGTTTCCATGCAACGTTGACGACATTACTGATATCCAAATTATTTCTAATAACAAGAGTTCTTCTCCGAAAAAGCAACCACTGACACAGAGACATGACAAGAACTCTTTTGGCTGACCACACCACCATCATCGGCCAGATTTAAAACGCTGATGAGAATTCATCTGAAGGAAATCCAACATCTTGCAGGGTGGCACATGCAGAAAAACCAACTGCTCAACATCAACAAAAACAGGGAGGTGATTTTAGGAAAAAAGGAGACAAAGACACGCATCTACATCTACATCTACATCGGTAGAGCTGAGGTGCAGCAAGTGAACGCTCTTAGGTGTCTGGGAGTCAGTTTTACAAAGTGCCTATCAGTGATGTTACACATCTCCACCCTTATAAAAAAAACACAAAAGCATTTCACAAAACAACTCCTCACAAAACACGACATTACAGAAGACAACAACATTACAGAAAACACATCAAGATTTCACAAAACACAACAACATTTGTGTTCATTACTGAAAAGGTAGGGAGTAGGAATAACACTTCTTGTTCGTGACTGGGCAGAACTCCCCAGCGCTACATCACTTCCTGTTTTTATTACCTACTACTCAGCTGTGTTCCTGCGCAAATGTTAAACTGAGTTAGAAAAAATGGAAGACAAGATGGAAAGTATATGGGAATATTTTTTAACAAAGGACATACCACAGCTTAGTAGTAAGTAATAGAAACAGGAAATGACGTAGCGCTGTCGGGTTCTGTCCAATCACAAACAAGAAGTGTTGTTCATGTTGTCCATACTCCCTACCTTTTTCATAATCTGAGTTGTTGTGTTTTGTAATGTTGTTTTGTTTTGTGAATTGTGTGTTTCCTGAAAATTTTCTGTTTGTGAAATGTCGTGTTTTGTGCAGTGTTGTGTTTTTAATATATATTTTTCTAAATGTTTTAGTAAATGTTTTGTGTTCTGTAGTGTTGTGTTTTCTGATCTTCCGACTTTGTGGTCTTGGTAAAGTGTCTTAATAAAATTAGATGAACTGCCAGAAAGTTTTGTACAAGCATTCATACTGATGAAGATGAGATGAATTGTTATCTCTTTGGTGATCCCCTAATGAAGACTGCTTAACTGACCTGCCATTAGGTTAAATTTGGCCTTCCAGAAAAATTAATTAATTAATTAATTAATTAAAAATCCATCAGGTGAGTGATCCTGTACAGGAATTATCAATTATAGTTATTTAGGATCATTTTATTGTATCATTGTATCATTTTGCATCTCAATGATATAGTACAAAAGGTGTTTTATTTTGGCTTGTAGCCCACCATTAAGTTTCACTTTTGGCCCTAAAAAGGAAAAGAGTTTTGGCAGCCTTTCCCACCTGCCTCTGCTGTATGTTAGCTTTTGTGCTAATTAACAAATGTTAGCATGAGCATGGGGGTTAATAAAGTGCTACTTCACAATGTAGGAACAAAGACGCACATAAAAAGATGTAAATCAGCAGGGAGCTGTTCTCTCCACAACAGTGGGATTTCTTAAAGGGAGTTGGGATGTTGGAATCTTGTGTGTTATAATACAAGAGGGTTGCTAGTGAGTGCAACTTTACAGTTGGATAAATTAACCATTTTTATAGCAGAAAACGAAGGAGAGCTGAAACATTTTTTTTTTCTCTCAACTTTTTCATCTACATAGACACTTGAGTCCTGACTCGATGCAGTGTTCCTGGAGTGAGACCCAGGTGTTGCTAGGCAACTGACAACCATTTCTAAACAACAAACACCAGGGGCCTTTTTCCTGAAAGACTGACACAGGACAAACTGACCACGCGTTGCACGCTATAACAACTGTGACAGGCATGAGCTCAAACACGCTTTCTGCTGTGTTAGAGAAGCAGATTCGCCATCTGAGTCTGAATGACTTTCCTTGTGGACATGGCAGCTGGGTAGGCCTATGTTTTTGTTGTTAAATGTTAGAGTGTTGTATGGATTATTGTATTAATAACCTAAAAAGTAATAATGTCTATTTTGGGGTTTAAAGCACTCTCATCTCTACAAGCAGCGGCTTGCTTTTTGTTTAAGATACTTATAAAGACAGTGATTATGTTCTCAGAGAAAGACAAAAGACAGGGAGGGAGCAGAGACAGAGGAGACAGACAGCCTCCTGGATCTACTGAGCTGCCCTCACTCTCCATGGATGTATGAAAAATCATTGAGCCCTCAAGCACCAGCCCTGAGACAGCTTGCTGTTCTCACACCTGAGCGCCTGCGCACTGACTTCATTTACAATTACTTTACTACACTTCGCATTGTGGACAAAGGCGTGAGTGCACAGATATTTTTTTTCTCTCCACATGTCTTTGGTACAAGCTGAAATGCGGTTCTCACCTGACCAGGCCCCAAGCCTTTTTACAGGTTTTGATAAAACTTGTAGAACATATACATTACCTGTTTTGTATAGTGTCATTCTATAAATAAGACAACATTTCAAATAAAAAAGTAAAGCATAATATAACGCTACTTTATTATACAATCTGTGACATTCTTGTTGCCTCCTCAAACCTTTGAATTGATCTAATGGCCCTAAAATGGGATTCCAAGCAAGAAATAAGGAAAATGGTTAATACATTTCCATTTCAAAATGACCTTTTATTGACCTTTCCAAGCAGTACTGAGCATTAGCATGACAAAAAAACTTTCTGAGAATTCTTATTTGTAGGCGTACAGTATCACCAAACCTGCAACACTCACAGTTTGACCACCTTAGGCTGAAATAACTGCAAAGACCAAACTTGGTTAACATTTGCTGCTTTTACACAATTATAAAAAGTTGTCCATGTTTTGTCCCTGTTGAGTACAGGTATCGGTCATTGACGACGGCTTGTTAAAATTCTCTAAACTGGAAGAACTGGTGCTGAGTGCCAACATAATCACAGACATCCCTGCTGAAAACCTTCCCAGCACTTTGCAGGTGAGTCACATCAGTCCTGCACTAGCTTGCTCAACAGTTTATCTGCAAATTATGTGAAATTTCACTGGCTTCCTCTGCAAAATTTGTCATTATACGGTGATTCACAAAAGGTGACTGTGTGTCCTGCTTTTGAATTACTTAAAAGATTAAACAGCTGCTGTGACATCACTGGTTGAGGTATATCCAGCAGTGTGCCATACCTGACAGCTTTAACTCATAGATGAAAGTGTGGTAGGTGATGTCATGCAGTGATGAGTAATCATTTGATTGTAAATGTTTCCTTTCAAGATTTTGGAGCTACGTTCCAACCGGCTGTCGTCTCTAAACAGTCTCACCAGCCACCCACTGCCTTGCCTGCACTACCTTGCACTCGGCTCAAACAGTCTGGGTTCTCAGAAAGACGTCTCTCATCTCACAGGAAGACACTGGTTAGGTCACAAACATACACACACTCGAAGTTGGCTGGTTTTGTAAGAGGTTAACCAGAACCAGGTCAAACAAAGACTCAATACAATTATGTACTTTTTGCTGTTTTAATGGTAAGACCACCACGTAACACAACACTGTTAGGTTTCCTGCCAAAGTGGTCAGTCAAAAAATCTAATCTACCAAAGGTGATTTTAGTGGAAGCAATAAATGTATAACAACTCTCCAATTTGGCCCTTAAAAATTATGCATTGTAGGTCAAAGTTATGCATTGTAGGTCTGTATTAAAGCTGGGAGGCAACTTTGGACTCAAAGCCCAAAAACGTAACGATACATGATATCATATTAGTAAGCAATTGGGAAAATTACTTAAGTTTTGTCTTTTCTCATGCTGGGAAAAAAAGCACTGAGCCTTTTTTTAATTTTTTGCCATCAGAATTTATTGTTGGTACACCCAAGACCCTTAAGACAACAGCTTTTACAGTAGATCGTCCTGCACAGAATGTATGGGGTGCACAACTGTTTTTAAAAAAATAAAAAAATAAAAATGAAATCATATGACCAAATGAATGGGAAAAAATGCACAAAATTCAAATATCCACAGATTTTAACAGGAATCTTGGGATGTTTGAGCCACTTGAAATCTTGAGCTCAGTATTTCTGTGCATCTGTTACCAGATCATATTAAACTTGAACACACACAGTTTGTGTGTTGCAGTTTGTGTGATTCTTCAGCTTGCGGTTGCAATTAATTACAAAAAGTATCCCAAACAAGAGACTTAATGTGTCAAATGTGTACAGAACACCTGCGGTACCAATAGGAGTTGTAGAATTTGAAACAAGTGGACATTTAGCAGGCATATGGTTCAATAAAAGATGAAAGTTGGATTATGGAAAATGTAGACTCTAGCATTTTTAGAGCTTGACCCATAGCAGGGGAACAGGATATCATAGTATCTTGTTTTAAGAATAAATAGTTGAAGTGCCCTTTGAAATAACAGATTCTGACGTGCTATCTGTGCCGTAAGTTTGATTTGGGAATAACTCGAGAAAATGTCTCTGACCTCAGGCCACAGCTGGTGTGTCTGGACCTGAGTGACTGCGAGTTTCAGGACCAGCGGGTGCTGCTGAACGCCTTGAGCACGCTCCCCTGCCTCAGGACACTGGTGCTGGAGGGAAACCCCTTCACTCTTGCATCATGCTACCCGGGCTTCACTGTGGACAGCCTCCCTCAGCTCTCTTTCCTGGACACCTCATGGATTTCCCCTGAGGAAAGATACCTTTTTGATGGTTTGGTCACAATGAGTGGTAAGACTGTTCTGTCAGTTATTTTATCTGAGTCAATGGAAAGTGGTTGCGTGTTTCTTATTAGTTTTTCCAAAGATTGTAAAGTAGATGTCATTTCATTTGAATTAAGGGCATGGTTACCATGATGATTCTCTTCTGTACAGATCTGATAGTGGATCGGACATCGGCCACAGTAAGTGTGGGCAGGATGAGGGGATTTCCAGACCCAATGATGAATGTGGACGGAAATACTCCAGATTTCCCTGTTGTCACTTACAGCTATTTTATCACATATGACTTTTTGAGTCATCAAACACCTGTTAACCAGGTGACCCATCCTTCACCTTTCTCTCTCTTTACATCTCTGTAAGTTTAAACTGTCAAGAATGTCACATAAAAACTAAATTGAAAGCAGGTGGTTTTTGGTATAACTTTGTTTTTTTATTATGTCATTTCTTTACTTTTTATTTTTGACATTGTAGAATAAAAATGATTTGCGTTTACATATATTCATATAACATGAAAGAATCTATAAGCCAAGTTCATTTTTTTCTGATCCATCTAAAATTGGCCACAAAGATGTCCCTGTCTAAGTGATAGATGAGGGCCAGACTACAGTCCTTATGTGGTTTCAGCTAGGCGCAACAAGTGGGTATCTTCCAAAATTAGGGTCTGCTTAGTTAAAAATCCCTCTTTGTTGTACTATCCCATCGCTGAACATCAACAAAGAAACTGTGTCCAAGGAAACAAAAAGAGGCAATTTTGTACAAGAGTGTTTAAAAATAAATAAGCTGATTTGTCACATGAGATGTTTCAGATTGCTTATATAAGCCATATTGTTCCTGTATATTGATTTTTTTTTTTTTTTTTTTGCTTACAGTAAGATCTATTAGAACAAAAAGTAATTCACCATATGCATTTATTAAATGAGCAATGATGCCCTGAATTCACCTCAACTTGAAATAAAACATGTTTTGTGAAGTTATCATAAATAATAATTATTGTATTTTCACTTTATTTAAAAAATCAGCTCTTCTTTTCTCCTTATTTACATTGTGCTGTTCATAGAAACTTGACAGAGAGTCTAAATTTGACGCAGCAGTCAAAGCACATGTGACAGAAGACAGCTCCAGTCGTGCCGACCTACAATCAGACAAAAATAGTGAAAAAGAAACATCCACACCAGACACGAACGCCTTGACAGTGAATCCTGGGAAAAGCTGCTATGATACTCCACATGGTAATAAATCTTCCCTTATTTGATGTGCACATGTTTTAATGCCAACCTAGATTACAGTACAACATGCACAAACACTGATAGAGGTGAAGCAGTTTGTGCAGAGAAAGTTTAAAAAAAAAAAAAAGTTATGTCATTGAATGACATTCAGGGCGGTGGTATGAAGGAGTTTGGAAAAAAAATGTCTGCATCATATTTTTCATTTGCCTAATTTAGTAATGCATCCTGTGCAACTGAGCTAAACTTTTCTTATCAGTTTCTAAGAAATTGACACAGATGTGCACAGTCAGAATAGCCAGTGGAGAGTTGTACACACCATGAAACTGAATGACTAGACTAGACTGATCATTAATCAAGCGTTATCATCTATACTTGTAAAACACTTTCCTTAACGTAGCCCTCAATCTGTGGTTTGTTTTGTGTTCTTATTTTTTAATGTTTCTTTGAGCTACCAAAAGCCTGACTTGATTCTGTTTTTGTATGTGTGCTGAACATCTTTGTCTATTTTTTTTATTGCTTTGTCTACAGTGTTAAGACACAGCACATCCAAGCTGACATGGTCAGAGTGCATGGACTTCAGTGACACACAAACACACACTGTTAGTGATCTAGGAGGCTTAAAGAGGTTTCTCAATCAAGGACTTAATCTTAGGATAGAAGAAGAAAAGGTATCGAAAATAAGGGTTGAGAGATCAAACACTGGCAGGCAAAATGTGTTAGGACTCATACTCTGCCATTTGACATTTTAGGTCCTGTCATGGCCCAAAGTTTCTGAAGATGTCACGATGGCCAAACCCAGTCAAGCTGTAAAGGAGAAGAAAGGCAAAAAAGGGAAAGAGGTGAACTTATTATTGAATTACCCCTAAATCACAAACCATACACCCCTGATGTCTAAATTTGTCTGTTACTATAGCAACTGATATGCAAAGGCTGATAAGGCCATATTTATGCTCATTTAAACCTGCATCTATGTCTTTGGTATCTTTCTCAGTCTCAAATCAAGTCTGCTTCCACCAAAGACAAATCTAAAGATAAAAAGAAGAAATCTGCACCAGAGCTCATCTTGGACGCGCCCATCAGGAGAATCATTGGCTCTGTCCATGTCCCGCTGCAAAGCCTGGTCAAAGGAGGTCAAAAAGTTGATGTCATCTGTGGCCTTGGTGCTGTGCACACAAAATCTGAAATGGAACCTGCAGAAACACTTTACAAGGCAAGTTTAGTGTCACACAGCCAACACTCAGCTGAGATAGTGGGGTTATTATTTGATCAGTTTCACTGAATTGCTAGGAGACAGCTTTAAATTTGGAAACACTGAGGGATTTGTAAATTCCAAAAGAGCATTATTGACTGCAAAAGTTACAGAGACTAGTTCATGTAGACATGTTCCTCACTAGCCAATTGGATTTTAAGATGCTGGGTTGTAAGATATAGTTATCACTCATCTTTAGGATCTGGGAGAGAAAATCAAGGAGGACAAGAAGAGTGAGGACAGGAAATCAAAGCACAGAGCAGCCACAGGTACGAGACAGAGTGATACAGCAGATTCAGATGTTTGATAATTGTCTGATAACAGTGCTGAGTAAAGTAATTATTAATTTGACAAAAATAAATACTGTAAAGTGTTCAGAATGGGAAGCCCCTATGACGTGTGTGTTTTATATCAAAGGGAAGATTACTGAGAAAGACTTTAAGTGAGAGGCACTGTCCCACATCTTTAAGCCATGCCTTAATTAATCAGTAACTTTTCTTTGTAAAATCCTGAGTGAGTCCTGTTTGCTGTCCTCTCCAGGCAAAGGAAAGGGGAAGAAGGACTGTCAAATGAGTGTCCTCAAAGACAGCTCTGTGTCAGTTCAACAGGAACAAGTGACTGTGGAGTTCAGTGTGGAGCTGGAGAAATGGCATTCTGCATCTGAAGCTCAGCAACTTCTGCACCATCATCAAAACTCCAAAGACAAATGGCCTGTTTTATCTTAAAGATGCACCCAGAAAAATCCCCCAACACCAATAAACATCCTCTCTGCATTTCCTCTTTTCTTATGCCTGTAAACATTCTGTACATGTTCAGTTGAACTGCATATACTTATTCCTCCTTGATAAGTAGAACTTTGAAATTTATCAACTGCATATGCTATGCAATGGGCTGGAAAAACACATTCTTCTGCTTCAGGCTGTGCTATTCTTTGTCTAAGATGTAAAAACAAAGATGAGTTTGTACTGTTTAGTTTCACTTCTAGTTTTCACCACATGGAGGCTTCATCACCTGAACAAAGTAGCTTTGTATACTACCATCCAAGTCAATGTTCTGCACATATACAGAAGCAAATTTGCTCAGTTCTGCTCATAATTCCGCTCAAAACTGGTGAAAACACAGAGTGGTTCACTACAAAGCACCAATGTTTCAAGAATCTGGAACAGAACAAGTTTAAGCCAGAGCCAGTTGGGGAAACAAAAACAAAAAAAACACCCTGTGTACCAGCCTGTTTGTGGTAATTCCACTGACAGCAATTTTTTTAAATAAATAATGCAGCACTAAAAAAACATCCCCTGAAATGAAATGGGGTTTAAGGTGGATCTTGTCTTTGTGCATATTTTAACAATTATTGTTAAAGACCGCAATCTCATTGAAACATGTCAAACTGGGCACAGGCAGTTGGAGCTGTGCTTGGTTTCTAGGGCTCTGTGTCAATTATTAAATTGTCTAATGTGGTGTGCTGTTTGCAGGATAAAAGAATAACCCACAGAGATTACACATCTTGCTTTCAATTGAACAGTCAACAAAGACATGTTTGATTTCTGATTCATACATAAATTTCATTTATTTTATACAGATATTCAAAACATTTTTAAAGAAATGCCTAAGTATTTCATTGTTTCATACAGAAGTCATTTTTTAAATTGCAAAGAAACTTTTGTGAATGGCCCTTTTACTGGAACTGAGGGGTTACAGACAGTGTGGAGTGCACAAAGTATCACTGCTTCTTTCTTACATTATCATCATCCAACAGTTCCTTCACAAAGAGCGTAATAAAAGTTACTATTAAAGCCAAACAGCATGGGTGTCACTGCTCCACTCCAGGCAAGAGTGAGCAAATACCTCCCCTGTGATTACCCCCCACAGAAATTACACACATATTATGAAACCTTTTAAGAGTACATCGTATTTCCAGGCATAGAAAAATAAACTATAGCTCACCAATTTTTGCAAAAACGGACATTTGTTTTTCAATCAAGTATTTTACAATTTCAAATAAAACCCTTTATGATACTACATTATCTTTGTCATCCCCCAACAAGCTGTGCAAACAATGTCAGGATATTGATAAATTAAATGATCTGAAGAAGACAATCCCTTCTCCCACAACGATACATCCACCTACAGTATCTTCTCATTCACACAAACCAAGGATATCCAACAGTATTCCTCCAAATACTTTACATATACAAATACAAACTGTTAACTGCTGTATATTATTTTTCTGGATGTCTGAATTTTTGGAAAGAGATTGTGAGGAGAACATTCTCTGATAAGAGCGCTTAAGGACTGGCATGGTTGATAAAGACGCTTGGCAAAAACAAGCACACGAAATACACACATAAAAACTGAAACCCCAGAAGCACCGCATAATCTAACGTGATGTGCAAATATAGTGATTGTGCGAACGAGGGTGGTATAAGCTTCAAAAGGTCTGGTCATCATTACAGGAGTCGGTCCAGTGGCCGAAGACCTCACAGATGTCACAGTAGGGCCGTTCTTCGCCCTTATTGCCGTGGTAGGTGGTGTGTGGAGGGGAGTCGGGCATCTGCATTTGTGTGGGGCAGTCCTCGGTGTCATGGAGGTCAAAGCAATCACAGATGTCACAGAACAGCCGTGGGGGAGGCTTCTTTTTCATGGGTTCCTTGTCATGGCTGCAGAGAAAAAGCAAGCAGCTCCATGTGTAACTGAATGTCCAGTGATTTAAAAAAAAAATGGCTTGTACAGTACTGCCACACAGCTGGTGTTATTGTAGAGAAAGTTTGCTAAGAAAGGGACTTACCCATCATAATTATCCAGCTCACTTGGATTATTTCCATTGAGAGAAGCAGCTGCCATTTTCTCCAATTTGTCCTTGAGTTCCTCATTCTTCCTCTGGAGGTCAATGATGACTGAATTCAGGAACTCAAT
>JAPXVT010000024.1:25611956-25624143 GCA_029823135.1 Acanthurus reversus
CTGCCATTTTCTCCAATTTGTCCTTGAGTTCCTCATTCTTCCTCTGAAGATCAACAATGACTGAATTCAAGAACTCAATCTGTAAAGGAGACACGACAGGAGTATCAGTGTTGCTACAGGCTTTTTAATTATTATTCATCCACAAATTTTATTACACAACATCCAGTTGAAAAATAAATACAGCGTCTCTCGGTGAATCTTACCCATTGTAGCATGTGCCAAGATTTTCAATCCCGTGACAATGACTATTGATAGTGTTTATGCAACTATGTGAGGCCATGTTGGCCCAAATAATTAACCCAATCGAAACTATGATGACGAATTGCCACGGTGACTTGTCAGCCAAAGAAAACTCTTAGAGAGTCAGTAAACACCCACTTGTAATAAATGTCTCACTGATTAAAGATAGTCTTTAACACATCTTAGGTCTACCAAGCATATATGAAAAATTTACCTTGAAATTTTAGCGGAGAGCTTAGTGAAAGCTAAAGGTTTTGAGAAATCATACTTGATTTTTCTTTGAAAGAAATACATAGCTTTGACACCAACTACAATGTGACCCACAGAACAAACACAAGAGCCAAAGTGACAGTGACAGACAAACATGCACAAGTGAAGCTGATGAAAAACATTCACAAACCGCTGCCTGATGGTGGTGTAGCATTGCCAACATCATAGACAGGGCAGAGGAGTTGGGATTTAAGAAAGAGAAGGGGGGAAAAAAATTGAGATTCAAATTAGCGCCCACTTCCTGCCAGACAACACATTCAAATCATCACCAACACAGATAATACAGTATAACATTTTACAATAAACAGAGGCTGCAGGAAAGAAGAGAGAAGATTCTGAGAAGGATGACACGTTATCACCCCGTCACAGAGGGGGAAATGCTCCAATTAACACAGACTCCTGATCTGTGTCAAACACTGCTCAAGAAGCAGAGATTACATCAAAGCTCAATATGCTTTTCAAGAAATTTCACATCAATTTAGACCCATTTCACCTCTGTAAAACATTATACTGTAAAAATTATATGAGTCAACAGTAAACTGTTTAATTCAGTATACTGCTACATAAGAAGTAGAATTTGTTAGTAAATGTCTGAGTAAGCAGCACAATCATTTCACAACCAGCATTCAGTAAGGCTGTTTCCGCACAACTGCCCCAAATGTGATCAAATGTAAATGAAACCAAGTTATTGTCAAACAAGAAAATTCTATGGGCCAGTGTAGGAAAACATCTTTACACTGAATGTATGAATATGGCAAAAAC
This sequence comes from Acanthurus reversus, assembly GCA_029823135.1. Lineage (NCBI taxonomy): Eukaryota > Metazoa > Chordata > Actinopteri > Acanthuriformes > Acanthuridae > Acanthurus > Acanthurus reversus. The sequence goes on from JAPXVT010000024.1 coordinate 25,613,229, forward strand.
CTCTAAACCTATCCATGCCTATGATTTGTATTAAGGGATAAGGGATATTAGGGGAGGAAGATGAACGCACCTGACTCTCTGCAGTCTCCTTATCCTCCCTTAGCTGGTCCAAAACTGCATCACCTGGAAACAACATCAGGTATAATATTGAAAATCAAACCAAACACAAAAAAAATCAACCTTGGTGCTACTAGAAATACTAAGTGCAGTCATGAGTTAAACATATTCTCACCTGAGGACTTGTTAACAGTGTCAGGCCCTGCAGCAAGGTCCTTCTCCAGTCTCTCAACACGCTCCTGGAGATTAGCCTTGTCCCGCTCCAAGACCTGAATTGTACCCTGCAGTGTTTTAACTGAGGCACTTTCTCCACGCAGCAGAGCCAGCTGGGAAGAAACAACCAATGCTTATCAATACAGAAAAAATGTAACACTGTGTGGGACTAAACATTTCTATTTACTCAAAAAAAGGGGTCTGTGACTCAAAATAAGTTTGCAAGCTCTAAAATCTCGACTTGCTCATTGAAGCTGCCAGCCTTACCTGCAGGAAATACCACAGTAGCATCATGCATTAGATTCTCACCTCGCTCTTCAGATTTTCCATCTGCTGGTCCTTTTCAGACATTAAGGCACTGTTTTTATGGATTGACTGTTGGAGGGAGGCCTTTTCCTTGTCCAGCTGCTCTTTCAAGGTGCTCTCACTGTCAAATACACTAACAAATAAATCTCTGAGGTCAGGTGTAAAAACACTCCAAGCAGAGAAAAACTGGCCCAAATTTTAAGTACTATTTAAAGTAGAGATCTGGGGGGCCACTGAGGAAATTTTATAAATTTGAAGTGAAATATAGGAAATTAAGAAGCATTTTTTCCTCCATTAGTCACTTGGTCAAAATATTGGGCATACTTTTTTTTTTTTTTTTTGTAGAAAAGTCATCATTTTGACTGTAGAAAAAAGTCAATGGTTCACAGCACAATAGCACAAAAAAAGGACCACAAACAACAAAAACTTGAAAAATAAGTGGTTAAAGCACATATGAAAGTGTTAAGCAGTTGGGATGGGATGTCAGCTTAAGTTAGTTATTTTCAAAATGATTTCTTAGGGTGCACTGTGCTTTGCCTTAATCTGCGGTCACGTTACACTTCCTTACATATACAGATAGTTGCTGTTTCCTAGTTATTATTAGAAAAACTAAAAAAAAAAAGTTATAAATTATCTCCCTGCCAGAATAAAAATGTAGAGTTGCTCTCACTACCTGTTAATACATATATATAGGGTCATTATTTATTCCTGTATCTAAAAGTGCCTTACATTCTTTTTTGGAAAAAATTGCAGGAAATTTTCACTAATAGAAATGTAATGCGATAGTAACTTGCTTGTTCCTTATTATCTTGTGGCATACATGGGGCAATATTTGCACTATTACATGGTAATGATGACCAACATGATGTGATGTTAAAGGTGTGAAGTACCTGAAGGCCTTAATTGGCAGGCTTTGAAGGAAAAGAATAGCATGCCATAACATCACAGGTGAAAGCATTTGTTTATTAAGGCGACAGGCTTTAAGTATTGTGGCGCTTTCAAAAATCTGAATAAATCACAAATGATAGCATAATTTCTTACCTTTGTTTAAACTCTTTCAACTGTTGTTTGAGTTTCGAGTGCTCGTCCTTGAGCTAGGGAAAAAAATTATATTCAGTGATGGTGAGAAGATAAAACTGACTCACAAAATGTTCTGTTGTTGTAGGTCGACGTAACATTTAACATTTACATAACATTTAGGTGTAAAGTGTTTCACCTTCACAAAATCACTCTGGCCTTTGTGACTGTTCTCAAGGTCTTGAGCCAGCTTGTTGTTCTCATCTTGTAACATCTGCAGGGACTGAGTCTTCACACAATCTGCCTCTTTAAGCTTCTCACTGAACAAAATAAAATAATGAAATCATCACAAATCCTGACAATATCATACTAGACACCATATTGCACCAGCTGCCAAATTTAAATACACTCACATTTCTTGGCACAGATTCTTAGTCCTCTGAGTTTCTGTGCAAAGCTCTTCTTTGGATACATTCAGATCTTCTTGGTACTTAGAATTCTCTTTCCTCAAGGTTTTTAGCTAAACACAATAATGATAAATATATTTATTGCTACAAAATAAATAAATATATTGATGTTTCACTGAATTTCATTTAGCTTGGATATTTAGAGAAGAGACACGTGACCACTGAAGCTTAAATTAGCTTTTTTTATGCAAACAACTTACATGGGTCTCCATCTCCTGCTTGGAGCTCTGCAGTTCTTCCAGCAAAGATTTAGCTTCGTCCTTTTCCTGCATCAAAACGGCTTTCTCTTTTGTCAGCTGTTCGAGAAGCTCAGCAGTTTTGCCAGATGCCTCTGTAGCCTAAAAGGTGCATGAGCAGGATATTTGCTTAGAACAGTTTCAAATCAAGAGCAGTTAATGGTTGGTTGACATCAACACTTAATGAGCTCAACCAACCACCAACAAGAAAAAGAAATTTGTCATTTGATAAAGCTAATCATGATGTATTGTTTGATTTCGACTATTAATCTCATTTTAATATTCAATATTCTTTAATCAATTACCTGCATGCTTAATGAGTTCGCCATCTTAATTACTGACTTAGAAAAGGACTGGGATTGTCTAGATCTCAGTTAATATCAATTTTCTAAGACATTCTGTTTAAGGATTAACAACATAACTATTACACTAAGGAGGAAAGTAATTAGTAAATAATCAAATACAACCTGTGGCCTCAGAACGGATCCTGACAATCCATTACCTTTTGTATTTTGTCAGAAAATGCAGATTATTTAGGATAAAATTTCTGGGAAAACGTTTTTTCCCCTTTGAATCGTTATATAACATAAAAAATAATTTCACAGCAGTATCTTGAGAAATCCCCACTTCTACATCTTAACTAAGGCTATGAACAGTAATTACTGGAATGCAGATTAAAGATATAAAACCCCATCGGTTGCTGAGTGTGATAAATATTCCCTCAGAACTACATTGTCATGTAACCCGAAAGAATTTTGCCTCATGTAATATCACGTTATAAGCCCACAGGCAAAAGGCTGGGAGCTCTGGGTAATCAACAGCAGTTAGTACATGGAAGATGAAGGTTAGACACGAAAATAAAAGAGGACAGGGGAACAAACCAGCAAGCATGCAGTGAGTAGGTGACATAGCCCCAGCCACTCTAAAAGTGTTACAGTGACTACAACTAGAGGACGAATACCTCAAGCTGCTTAGAAATGGCTGCTTTTAGTTGGGACTCAAGCTTCCTGACTTGCTGGGTAGCTTCTTCTCTCTCCACCTGAAGGGCTTCCTTCTGAGCTGTTAGATTTGAGATGCTGGAGGAAATCTCTTCTTTCACAACAGCAGAAGCTGCCACCTCATCTACAGCATTCTTGTATTGCTTTTCCAAAAGTTCTTTATCAGACTGTAGGCCCTTGACTTCATCTTTCAGTTGTGTTAGGCTAACGTTCAACTTGTCTACCTCTCCACGGAGACTTGACCGTTGTGTGACTAAATTTTCTTGGCTTGTGTGGAGAGAAGAAATGTCCTGCTCCAATTTACGCTGCCCAGCTAAAAGGTCCTCCTTCTCCGTGTTCAGGAGGGTAATCTGTTTGCCCATCTCTTCAAGCTTAGACAATAGCTGTTCTTTATCTTTTGTCAATTGACTAGTTTCTTGCTCTCTCTGCTTCAGTTGTGTTTTCAAAGCCTCCACTTCCACCACAGATGACTTATTTAGCTCATCAACATTCTTAAGGTTCAAAGAAATCTTTTCATTTTCTTGTGTAACTTTGGACAGCGTCTTCTGCAGCTCCTCAATTTGTTTGGAGAGTCCATTATTGTCAGATATTGCTTTTTTGCGTTCATTGGATTCAGCCTGTAGCTGGGTCTCGAGAAGGCGCTTGGCCTCTGACATGGATTCCGTCTGACATTTGAATTCCTGGATCTCCTGAAGCAGCCCCTGGTTCTTCTTCTGCAAGGACTGCGCTTTTTTGTCAGTCTCAGTCTGTAACAACTGCAGACGCTGACAATCATCTCTAAGCTTATCAATCTGATGAACAAATTCTGAATGGCCCTTCTCAGAATCCATTTTTAGCTTACTATGCTCCTGAACAAGTTCAGTTTTGTTCCTTTCAAGATTTTCAATATCAGAGTTAAGCTTCTGCAGTTCATTTTGTAGGTCAGCATTTTCTCGTTTCAAAGAGGTCGTCTCTGCTTCAACCTTGTCTTTTTGGCATTTAGTTTCCTCGAGCATCTTTGTTAAATGAGACTTATCTTGAATAAGGACAGCATTATCTCTCGAGTAACTATCCAACTGGTCCTTAGTTGTTCGGATATCACTAGCCAGCTTATCACGCTCAACAGACAGAGCATTTTTCTCAGATGTGACTTTAGTGTGCTTCTCTTCTAACTCCCCCCTCTCCCCTGCCAAACGCTCATAATCCATTTTCTGCTGCTCGAGTGCTGACTCTAGGCTCATTTTTTCTTTTCTAATGGCATGAAGAGCCATCTCAGCTTCAGAATTCTGAAGACGAAGTGCTTGCTTCTCTTGCTCAAAAGATGATGATGCTTCTTTGAATTTCTCGTTGGATTGAGACAGTTGTTCTGTTGAGACTTGAAGCTTCTCCTTTAATTCACCTATCTCTCTGAGGAGTTCTTCCTTCTCATTACAGATTTTTCTTTGGATTGAAAGTAAGTCCTCTTTCTCCTGCAGAAGGTGAAGCCTCTCCGAATCAGTCACCTTACTGCTCGTCTTGAACTCCTCCAGCATCTGGGCCAGGCTCATTTTTGAGGCTTTAAGTTCTTCACATTCACGGACAGAGCTCTCCAAGTCTTTTTTCGTAACACTGAGCTTATTCACGAGCTCCTCCTTCATTGTCTCAAGGCTCTTTTTATCCAACACAGTAGCACTGATTTCAGATGACAGCTCAACCTTCTCTTTCGTCAAAGTTTCAGTGAGGGCTTGAAGTTGGGTATTCTTCATTGTAAGATCTTCTTTTTCTAAGTTCAAGGATTTAAGCTTTGCCTGCAACTCAGCATTCTTTGCGTCCAGGGATTTTTTGGCATTTCTAGCAGAATCTCTCTCTAAAATTAGATTGTCCTTCTCACAAGTGAGCTTTGACCTGCTTTCATTGAGGTCATCTTCAAGCCGGTTCCTCTCTTTGCAGACACTTTCATAATCCTCCAATATTTGCTTCTTTTTAGCCTCAATTTGCTGGATGTCCTGCTGCTGTTTCATAAGTAAGTCATTCTTCTCTGTATTTTGTCTTTGGAGTTCGTCAATTTGAGCCTGCTGTTCACCTTTAACATGCTTCAGGTTTTTGTTTTCCTTCTGCGCTTCCTGGAGAAGATCTTTGAGCTTTTCCAACTCCCTCTTCAGTGAAGTCCTTTCTTCATCTGCATGCTTGTTGTTGGTAAGTAGTTCCTCTTGGTTTTTTGAAAGCTTATCTCTAGTTATTCGCAGTTCTTCATTCAGGACCGAAAGCTCTTGGTAAGCAGTCTCAAGGGCAGAGAGCTTTGCATTAACATCTAAAAGCTGTTTCTCCAGTTTGCTTTTTTCAGTTTTAACAACCTCACTTTCCTTGCGTGAATTTTCCAGATCTAGAGTCTGCTTTTCCAGTTTTTTGGACATATGTTCAACATCATGCTTGAAGGAGTCAAGCTCAGCAGAAAGACACTGGGAAAATAAAGATGAAAAGAAAAAAAGCAGGGGAATACATATGTATACACAGGGTAAAGTAAGATGAATCCAAAAACAAACCAAGCAGATATGAACATAAGTGATATGCAATTGGATAGGTTAAACCGCAGAAGCATAAAAAATGGCAAAGGTCACACCACAGCTTACACCGCAATGATTTAAAAAAATATATAAGGTGGAACATTTTCACTTAAGCTCATACTAAGTGCATTTATTATTTAAACTGACTCCAACACATTTCACTGCACATAAACAAAGTCTGGCAGCCAGAGTACATGAGTAACATCACTAATTAGAAATATATGTGAATCCACATTCCACAAGTATTTTTAACATATATTTTAGTGATGGTGATTATTTTTAAATAAATAAATGTAAACTGCATAAGATGATACAGAAATGCAAACAAAAAAAGACAAACTTTTTGCTGAAAAGTGAAAATGTTCCACCTAAATGAAGCATCAGGCTAATAAACAATGCTAGCAGGGGTATACTGTATGACAAAAACTGTTTTTGCTTTATGTAATCTGAGGTTAATTTAAAACTAATAGCTAAATAAAGAGTATTGAAGAAAATAATGATTCAACTTAAACTCAGCTTATTTTTTATATATTTAGCAGATTGAAAACAAATAGTATAAGTTTTTTCTGCAAACAACCTCTTTGACTTTTCCAATAAGCATTTGTATTATCATTTTATTAGGTGTACCGTACCCCTGCAAGCATATATGTAGCCTATGGCACCATCCAATACAGAGCTGAGATGAAAATGAAAAAAATAGGTTAATAGCCCTAATGGTGGGGAGAAATAAGCAACATTAGTAAAATCAGTAACATGTAAAGAACTGTTCTACATTTAACAAGAAAATTTGAAACGTGTTAATTCAACTAATCTGTCTGTACCTTTGGAGGTTTGTGCTTACCTGGACCTGCTCCTTGTATGGCTGCAGCTCAGATACCAACTTCCCCAGCTCTTGTGTTTTGTCCTTGGAGGAGGAAAGGTCCTGCTTCAGCTTGACAACTTGACTCTGCAGTACTTCAAGTTCCTTTGCATGGAGCTCAGAGGCCTGAGATAAGGATTTCTCATGTGAGGTCTTCAGGTCCTCAGCAAGGATCTCACCCTGTTTAACCGTCTTCTCCTAGAAAACAGAAAATGAAAAGGCAAAACTAACGACAGTGAGCCTTTACGTACTTGTTTCAAGCAGCCAGTGACTGAAGGACCCACGTAAGTGAACCATTTGATAGATATCATAAATTCTACATTTTACAAAGTAAGGCAAAGTGTAATGTCTATAAAGGGCTAGGACGACTAATTTTTGAAGTCTGACATATAATTTTCAAACAAACATTTTTTGTGACTGCACTACAATACTAACCAAGTGAGTAATCTTCTCCTGTAGGCTGCTTATTTCAGACTGATGTTTGTCCCTGGTATCTTTCAGTTCCTGCTCTTTGTGGGACTGTTCCTGCTGAAGTTGTTCATTTAAGTGTGCCACTTTCTCCTTCTCCTCTGCTAGTTGACTTTTTGCCTCCTCAAGCCTCCTGAGTGGATAAAAGAGAGATTTTAAGGAGGATGTACAGGGACAAGTTAGATGATTAAGACACACAGCAAAGAGTAATTAAGTACTTTAGAAATAATGACAAAAGTGTGGTACCTTTCTTTCTGCATGAGGTCTTCATTCATTTTGGTCAGCTGTACTGAACTATCACCAGATGCCTTCATTATGTCTGCCAAATCATTCTCCAGCTTGCTTTTACTCTCTGAAAGCTGCTCAAGCTTTTCATCTGCAGCCTTGAGCTTCCTCTCCAGCCCTAAGAAAAGACAAGTGTGTTCATTAGTTTTGAAGGTTATTATTCAGCAAGAGAGAAAAAAACATAATAATAATAATAAAAAAACATATTACTTAAAAACATATAATAAAATAATGCTTTTCAAATATTCTCACCAGCAAGTTGACTTCTTAGAGACTCAGATTCTGAAGTCAGGGATGTGCACTGCTCTTCCTTCTTGCTGAGCTTCTCAAGTGTTTCTGTAAAAAGAAAAATTGTTACAACTTTGATACAAGAAGCCTTTGTAAACTAAAAAAGGCCTTATAGTAACAGGTAATGGGGAGAAAGTGGTTGGGAAAATATCTGACACACTCAACAACAACTCAAAACTGCTTGTATCATTTACCTTGCATAGTTTTTGCTGATTTTGTCTGCTCCTCCGTGCTTTCAGATAGCTTTTGTTTCTGTGGGGGAAAATTAATCAATACTCAGATTTTTGCACATTTTTCTAGTATAGACAATTTTCTTAGTCTTACAAAGTTTTGTTAGATATTTGTGATTTGTACAGCATTCAAATTATTTTCAGTCATCTGACCAACTGATACATTGGACGAGCAAAACTTTAATTGATATCTCACTGAAGATATATCACATTTGTGTATACATCAGCTGATAAGAAAATAAAAAAATGTCAAAGGTATATTACATTCAACTACATAATTTGTCAAAGGGCATTGATCATAAAAATTGCTTTAATCCTGACGCAAAAGAGGTACTGCATCCACATCCAAACAAAAGTCTTAAAAGCCTTACCAATCCTCCAAGCTCCTGTTCCAAGGTGTCCTTCTCCCGCTGCACAGTGGACAGACGCTGCTGTAAGGAAAGGACTTCCTGCTGTCTGCCCTCCAGCTCAGAGCTCAATTCACTAACCTGTAGCACATGACCAAAGCAGACAAAAAAGTCCTGTCAAAACAAAACCTTGCCATTGTCTGACAATGCCGCACTAACAGAAGAAACAGGGACACTTCTTCGCTAAAGCATGAGACACACTACAAATTGAGCATTTAAATGGTCAGAAGGTGAATAAGAACTCACCTTAGCACCCTGGTTGTTTCCTTGGTTCTGAACCACCTCAAGTTGACTCTTCAGGGTTACAAGCTCCTGGTTACCTTGTGCTACTTGGCTGCGCAGAGCCACCATTTCTGCCATCTGCTCTTTGGTTTCTCTATCCTTGTCTTGGACCTGTTGTGCCACTGTTGTTTCTTTTTCCTCAAGCTCCTTTACCCTAAGTTCAGCAGCATGAAGCTTTCCAAGAGCATCCTCCATCTCCACGAGGTGCTGCTCCTCTGCTTTTTCTATGCTGGTACGTACAGACTCCTCCAGTCGCTCCTTGTCTTCACTCAAAGACAATAGCTGTGCTCTTAGTGCCTGAGTCTCCTGAGTCCAAACTCTGGTGTCAACTTCATGTTTGGCTTCAGCCTCCTCTTGAGCCAACTTGTGCTCCAACTTAAGCTTCTCTAGTGCACTTTTGGTTTCTACAAGTTCTTCTGTCTGGGCACCTGCACCTTTGCTAAAGGACACCTTCAGCTCCTCCATGGCTTGCTGATGAGAGGCAACAGCAGACTCCAACTTGGAACGCCAGAGTTCAACAATGTCAGCATTCTCTTTCTCAGCTTTGCTTAAGCGCATCTGCATCTGCTCGCTGTCACCAGAAAGCCTTACAGATGCAGCCTGAAGCTGGGCAACTGCCTCACTGTGGGTCTTTTCTTGAGTTTCTAGCTTTTCCTTGTATTTCGCCAGCTCCTCTTGCTGCTTAGCTTCCTGAGAAGCCAACTGATCTCTCAGAGAGTTTATCTCTTGCAGAAGGGGAGACAGAGTTGAGTCTGAATCCTCAGAGCCCTGCTGGGTCCCGAGACGCAGCTGCAGGTCAGCTACCTCCCTTGTTCGCAGTGAAAGGTCCCTCTCAAGCTCCATAATACGAGACCTTTCTGACACCGTAGCAACCTTTAAAAGCAGAAATCTTTAATTCAAAGATGTGTTCCAATCAGACATTCTGAAACAAAAGTGTGTTAGGGACTTAATCATACTATATGGTAAATATATATATGAAAAAAGGATTGCTTAACTGCAGCAATAGATAACAAAGCACTTGGTAATAGTAAAACTCAATGTTCTCTAACTCTGTTTGCTCACTTAATGAGATGGGCCTAAAACCACTGATCCCAAAACAAGGTGTTATACTGACGTCTTGTGGCTATAAAAAGTATGGTTGAAATAATGGACATAAACACTGAAAGCATGTATGGAGCTATTGCAGTGTGTACAGACTTTCCACCATCCAGTAAACTAAGACTCTTAACTCACTGAATTAACATGAATTATTTTTTGATTGAATAGAGGCATGGAAAACCCTCAGGGGGCACCAAAATGTTCTATGTTGGGTTTTTTTATGTTGAGTCAGCCATGTTACAAGTCTATTATTTTTCTAACATGCATCACTTTTTGCTTCTTCATCTTAATGTTTAATAGCTTGGTTAAGATGACTTCTTGATGAAATATCTGCCAAAAGAAAACCTGGCATAACTATATCCCCACTGAACTATTACATTGTATTTTTCCCCTGATACCCCTTTCTGACTAAAACAACCCAGGGCAACACAAGGATGCTCAGTCTGAGAGGTGGAGCGGGTTTTAGACTAGCAAAACGCAGGGACACCAAATAAGCAGGACAAATGAATGCTGGGAAGGACTGGGGGAAGTAGAACATAGGATAACTGAGAAAATGATTAGCTGGGACAGGGAGAGGTTTGTCTGTCTGGTTAAGCAGTGATACTAGTCGAGCAAGAGTGAGTTCAAGTTGGGTAACTTATTGGAAAATAGTACAAGTAAAAGAGCTGTCACTAAAGACAGCTGAAAGATGCATGTGGTCATTTTTGACAGTTAAAACAGAACTGTCTACTTTTAAAAGTTAAGGAATTTTGAGTGGATTCATGTATGGGGAGTTAATATTTAAAAAATTATTTTAATATGATCCTGTAGCTAATACCACAAATTAACTTCACGCAGAATGGACTGATTTGAACATCTGAACAAACCTAATACATGTATTAGCTTATTATTTGATTTGTTTGCTGTAAAAACTAGAGCACTTTTTTTGTGTGAAGCCCGAAAAATGCATTTGTGGGGTTTATTCATCACAAGCTCATACAAAGCAAAGCTCCAGGTACTGCTTGGCACCTCTCTGCACCCCTTGCAAACAGCCCAGGCCCTCGTTTCCAACGCAGCACACTGCAGAGCAGAATTCATTACCCTAGTGTCTTCTAACTCTCTTTGCAGTTTCTCAGCTTTGGTCTTTTCAAAGAGCAGGCTCTGTTCAAGCTCCTTAATGTGGGCATGCTCCAGTCTGGTCTG
>JAPXVT010000024.1:25632208-25643702 GCA_029823135.1 Acanthurus reversus
ATCCCACTGGGTTTGGATGTGCTCATGTTTTCTCCTGTGATCTCTTACACACACAAGGCTTAAGTCCGTCAGTGGGTACAGATTGACCCCAGACCATGAAAACAACTCGTTGCAGCTCTGGGATGGCGAAGCAGTTCTCTCCGCTCCAAAATTAATTAAAAAAAAAAAACAACAAAAAAACAGGAAAAAGGGAAGAGGGGGAAAAAAATTCTGCCACAAAATGTACACTGTTTGAAGAGAAACAAAGAAATATAACTTGACTTCATTCAGACCCAATTATATTTTTATCAGGCACTGAAATGATCAGATATGCCTAATTACCATGGAATTTACCTATTTTAAGTAAATTAATCATTTAAGCAAATGTGTAATTTGCTGACTTTTTCTGCCAGTGGTGGCGGTGAAAGTAATCTAGTATATATACAGATATGTCTTTAGGGCATGTTTACTGACTTAGTTTTTGTGCTTTGTTAATAGAGGCATTTTGTATCTGTTATGACAACAAGCTCCTCAGCACACACCACGTCATAGTTAGACCTAAAAATACCCTGTCAAAGGACAGCCAATGTGCAGTCTATGTTTCTGCCATCATGAACTTCTGAATAGCTCATCGTCTGTGACCTTGAACACAAAACACATGGTACAACAAACGCTGTCTCTCACTCAATCTATCATTCAGGCATAAAAAAATCATGATGTAAGTCTGGTTGGCAGCTTTTTCTAAAGTGAGATTACAGGAGAAACACAACCACCAGCAGCAGCAGCAGCAGAAGCAGCAGATTATCCTGTTTGTCAGATTATGTCACCACAGAAACTGACTGGCTGAATGTCCAACTTAATGGTCCCCCTGTTGTGAGTAGTTTGACATTTTCGCTGACTGTGGCATTAGGTTAGGATTTAATACATCTTTAGCCTTCATTATTTAATCAAACAAGAATAAACCTACTGATGACAAGCTTTGAGTTTCAGTTTCAAACTGAATTCCACCTCTTCCAACCATGCCAGGGCCGACAAAGCGTGCCGTGCTTGAGTACGGAATAAAGCGCTCATACTAGTCGACCAAACTGGACTTCAGGGGTCAAACGTCCTCAGGCATGGTACTACCTAGTGTGAGTGCACCCTGACTCTCAGATGTGTAGCATCTCAACCAAATGCAGTGGAGCGCAACCAATCTAGTATCTGCAGAACAGGTGCACAGAGAGTTGAGGACACCAAGCCAGAATGTACATTCACAACCAGGAGAAGCAAACTACACACAAGCAACATAACACAAGGATGGTCTGCTTTGTCAATAAAATGACTCAACAACTATTAGTGTATGTATGCTAGCATGCCCTTAATACTGAACCTTAATGCAACCCTGTATGTAAATTAAGTTTAGCCATAATGTTAGGACAATATGCAAACAATGATTATAAAAGGGTTTTTAATATTACTTAACAGTTTTAAGATTCCATTTCCTGTTCACTTGTCTGGTTGAGAACAGCCTCTCCATTGTATCACTTTAGATTTTGGGAAATGTGTGAATTCTACACTTAAGGAAGGGAAGGGAAGTTATTTTTGGTCTCAGGGCATTCATTGTAATTGCCAATAACTTTATTATTTTTGGCTACACAGTGCATGCTACTGTATCAGGACTATGCTTTCCTTTATAATGACCACTGACACAGACTATGTAAAGTACATTATATGAAACAGCTAAGGTAATGTCATGAAATGTCTTTTATGAAGGTTTTGGAATAAAGCTTTGAATGTCTGTTGCCATATTTCATGACTCTATACCCCTTCCCCTCAAAAAAGGTGAATTTTCGCATTGTTTTACTTGCACAAGTTTAACACTGGATCATTTGAAAGTTTAAGTCAAGATAAATCCTCTTTAATTTTAAAGTTTATAAAATAAACTCTAAGCCTGTCTGTAAACAGCTCCTGATCAAGGTAGCGTGGTGTTACTGTGATAGTGTTTATTCCTCCAAAAGCTCTGGTCGACTCTACCCTTTAACTCTCTCATAGGTGAAGTCATCATTAATAGCTGCCTGTCATCACCTGTCCTTCTGCTGCACCCATCTAACCCACAGAACAAACAAACTCTGTGTTATATTATTTCCTCTCATTAGCACAATCACTGATTGCTGGTGTATGCAGAATCCCAGGGCAATGCAACTTTTTTTTTTAAATGCAGTGGATTGGAACAGAAAACAATTTGTCCTTTACACCAAAATAAACCCATAAAATATCAAATCAGTTAACCCACTTCTTTCTCAGCCTTCCTGCAAAGTGAGTTCTAGATATTTCTCATCACAGAATAAAGGGTGGCCATCAGAAAGCAGCGACCTAGTTCAAATGCAGTGTTCCAGTTTTCTCCCGCTGTGTCTTTGAATGATACTGATTAGTGCCCTCAGGTCAGGAGGAGGCCAGAGAAAGAAAGCATCTCAGTGATTGAAGACTGCATGGTTGAAGTTAAAGTCACACATAAAGAGCCTATGTGACCCTCTTATTCTTTACTAATTGATTTTGAACAAAGAATAAAGATGAACTTTTATTAATATCTAGTGTAATGGACCCGCAAGTGTGTTGGAATTTCACAAGAAAAATCATTTGCATCATAATATCCTCATAGAACACCAAGCTTTACCACAACCATCTTGTGAGCATTAATGGGGGATGTTTCAGCTCTGATTGGTGAGCCGAGGCAGTCAGCTGAAAATGATCCACTTAGTCTGGAGCATTTCCCACTGCAGTAATGTTAATCTTTTGCCACTGACTCTCACTGTAGACTGTAACTAGGAAGAAAGCCAAGAACCAATGTTTTGCAAAAGTTTAAGGGAATAAATATTCTGATGTATTTAATTCTTCAAATAATTAAACTTATTCAGTTCTAGGCTGTATCCAAAACCCATGTGATCCGGATTGGGGGTGGTTTTTGTTTGTTTTTTGTAAGATAGTAACCAAACAGAAAAGTGTAGCTGACAGCTTATAAAACAGAACTGAGATTTGCTCAACTTCTCAAAATGACAGCGCAGATGTAGTCAGCTTCTGTGCTGGTAATGACAGACGTTTATGTGCTCAAAGTCTTTCCAAGCAATGGATATTAACTGTATGGACAGAAATCATTAAAAGCATGCTCGAAAAATCTTCACATAGAATTTAAAAAATCAAATGCAGATAAACATCTTCACACTACACAGGTTCACACAGTTAACTAGCTGACTCAAGGGTACAGGATGTCTGCTCTACAGACTTTTGTTGAGCTTGTCTTGCTGACTACAGCAGTGCTACACCACTTATGACACAGACGTCATATTCGCGGAATTTTCTAGCATGTTTTGTAAAGACAGTAGAAACTCGCAGCTTTCTAAGTGATTATTAACTGATAGGAAAGTATCATTTGCTTAAACAACCCAGTGGGTTTTGATACTATATTATTTTTCAGTGGTAAATGTTAGCCCTGGGCATCAAGAATATTAAACTAGGTGCAAACAGGTTAACATAGAATGTTTTCACAACAAGACCAGCTGTGACTTGAGTCTATGGCTCTTGCTGTTGGGGCCTTCCTCTCAGTCTCTGCTTTACACGGGGAGCAAACAAAAAAAGAAGTATGACCTAATGCATTCAACAGTGCGTATTCAATGATGTAACACACTCCTACACTCTTGTTTTTGTCATCACAAGGCCAAGGCCCACTATGGTTCTTCCTTTTTGAGGAAACATCTGCTGGGATGATTATGCAGGCCCCAGCTAGCACAGACAGAGGAAGGTGTAGAAAGGCACCAACAGGACATTTGTGGAGAACAAGAGTCAGTTTCACCTGTTTTCAAGTTAACAATTCTCACTGTCTACAGGTGGACATTAAACCCTTATAACAACCAGTGTTTAGGAACACCACACTGTCCTAAACAAACTGTGGTGCCAAGACAAACTAAGACCACCTGAAATAATAAAATATTGGCAGGGTCGACAGGATTTCCACTGCAATCCCCATATACCAAAAAAGAGCCTCTTCGACTCGAGCAGCTAGGGTGATTTAAGTAGATTTACTGTAAATTTACACACGTGGTTTCCATTCCTACAGCTACAATTAACTAATATGGTACATAAATTAACAAAGGATAAAAATACAGTAGAGACCAATTAATGAAATTCACTGACTTTCCCATAATTGTGTGATATGCTTGCTCTTTAATGCCAAGCTCAAAGATTATTTAAAATACAAATACAGAAATGACAGAGTTTCAGATAGTGTTGCCTCTGCAGTTCCTACAGCAACTCATCAACTCTCATGTCAGTCAGTCCAAACAAGTTAAACTGCCTTTCGTCTGAGACAGAAAGGCTTAATTAGAAACGCCTAGTCACACCTCTAAACCGCAAATCTTTCTAATGCAGAGGCTCCACTGTTGCAGAGCAATTTTACATGCATATTAAATAGTGGGAATGTGCTTTTTAATAAGTTGTCCTGAGGTGTGGTCGACGGTTTGGCCTACCTCGCCCTGTCACCTCTATCAGTAGCTAACGGACTGAGTGCTGTCGATGAGGTGGCACATCTGGTAAGAGAGAAGCATGTGAAAAGATACCATTTCAGCTAACTTGTCCTTCTAGCTAACGTTTATACAGACGTTACGCCTCTTGTGAGGCAATACCCCGTTTATGAGTGATATCGGTAAGTAACGTTGTATCCACATGTTCAATCATTCGAATGACCCACTGACCGACCACTGTCGCAGGCATAGCAAATTCCAAAAGTCCATAAGTCTCCGCAATGTCACCGGAGCTCCAGTAGGGCACACTGCTGCTACAAGTTGGGAGTGAGCATAACAAATTGTTAACGTTACACCTGAAACGATATCTTGCCCTAAAATGCTGTTGTTAAGTTTACGAGCAGTTCGTTGACCGCCCTGTCACCTCTTCGGCTTAAACGAATGCTGGTCTGTTATCACGATAAGAATAGACGTGATTAGTTGCTAAGTAACGTTAGCAGCGAGGCCCGAGCAATACGGCGAACCGGTGGTCAAGACCAAGAGAGGGGCTGGTTAGCTAGCTAGCTAAACTAACACCTCAAGTAACATCTGCACTATCTTAACAACTTTCACCTCTCGTTTAATTTCCTGGTTTATCAGCAGCTATATGACAAGCAAGTATACGGAAATAGATGACCTCGGTGTGAGCGAGCGAATACTGACCTGATATGTGTTCAACCGCCAACGTCTTCTGGGGAAAAGAATACACAGCTAGCAGGCTAAGTGGAGAACCACGACGACTAACTACACTATTGCTCAGATCTGACACACTCAGGCACAGCCCAGTGTACGAGCTGTCTGTCCAACGGCCGAGACGAACGTAACTCTGGGTTCCGACCAAAGATGATTTGTTCAGTAAGATGGAACACTCCCTCACTTCAAAGAGAGCAAAGCTATTTCCAGGCAAAAAAACTTTAGAGTTGCTTTGAGAAAATCAAAGGGATTCACACAAAGCGATATAAGGCTCATACTTTCCTGGTCAGGTACAAAACTGAAACATTTTGTACTGTCAAACAAACGAAATTATAACTGGAGCATGAAACCTTTGCAAAACAAAGAAAATGCGCCAGTGGGGAAGTAAGTTTGTTGCAAATAAACATAAACTCAATAACTCTTTGTCAGTGTTTTTTTCTTCTTCTTTTTTTTAAAAAAAAACATGCTTCAATAAGTTCTGAGCGGACATTACAAAGAATGTGGTCAAACGTTTGAGATTAGATCTGAATTTTAAGGAAGTCTAAAAATTAGAATTAGGAAAAATTAGGGAAATAGCGACAAATAGAAGAAACAATTCTACGTTCCAAAATAAGTCAGAATTAAGCTTATAATTCTGAAATTTGAACACGAGTGTTGTACACCTAGTTTAAAATCCTAAACCCATGGCTCTATCAGTTTGATGACTGTGCAACAGGTTAAACAATTCTAGCCTTCTCTTTACCTTAGCGTACGTCCAGCACACTCAGACACGGGCCTCTGTATGTCTGTATATATTTACATGAGTATGTACTGTGTGTGGGTGTGAAAATATTCTGCATGCATGTGCAAGTCATTTACATAAGTATTCTGTGTGCAGAATTGACTGAATAGTTACAAAATTGACAGGCTTCTAAATTCTATTAACTTTGAAACAATATGCCATGATTTGCATTAAATATTATACCAAATTTCATGCTCTGCCTCCAAAATTTATTGGATAAAAAAAGACTGACTTATATGAACAGAATTATTTTCTGCCAAAAGAAAAGCCACAAGGCATCAGTTTTTATAAAAAGCTAACCATGACTGACTGGCACTCAGGTGCTGAGCCAGCCACTCTTGCATGTTGTTTAAGTTATGTTAAATCTGTGATGAAATATTTTACAGTATGAAGCTTCTTCGCTGGTAAATCAGTAGGAACATGTAGAGTGTACTTTATTTCAGCTATGACAGGAATCTATTTGATGAATGCTACACTAAAATAATGTAGACCATATTGACCAAGCTTTGTGATGTCATCAATACAAAAACGCAAATTGTTGTAGTGCAGAGTTTCAATTACATGCAGTGTCAAGTTGTCACTGAAATGAGCATCAAAATCAGAAAGTGAGCTGATTACTGAAACAGAGGGTAAATGTGTTCACCATGCTCTGCTATAGATGGCTAACAATCAACAACATACTGTTAGCTCACATATGTGACAATCTGTGATATTAGCATACAGAAAAATGAAATAAAACCCACATCTAGCCGAGGCTACTGGACATAATAATGCACTGAAGCAAATACAAGCTCTTTACTTAAGGATTTAACAGCCATTCAAGGGAGACAAAAAGAAAACGGCATGTAAACACCATGGTATTAAAATTAATACAGGTCAGGATATGATCATTTTTGCATGGTACGATAAAATAAACAACACGAGGAACACCACTGCTACAAAAAAAATTAAATTTAAAAAAAAAATGTAAAAAAGAAAAGAAAGAACAAGGTCTGTTACAGCATTCCTCAATGCCCCTTTCCTACTTATGTTGTTCGCAGATCAAATGTATATACAACATTCAACTGGGTACAAAATAATACAGAGCTAAAAAAAAACCATGTTTAATAGGATGGTCATGAAAATTAAAGGTTTTTGCTTAAAAAATCTCCATGTATTCTTCTGTTCCAAATCAAGAAGGTACATTTTTTATTTTTTTTCTGGCCAAACTTCGAGGGGAACTTTTAAGCAAGTCTCTGATCTTAAGATATGTCCCTGTGGCTTCAGCAACTTCTGTAAATTCTGGTGTATCTTCAAAAGGAACGATGCCTGCTGCAAAGTTGCTACGATGCGGAACAGCCGTTACCCTCTCAACATGCTCAGGAGAAGCACAGTCTCCAGCTGCTCTGTTATAGAAATCTGGAGCAGGGCTCTGCTGGTTGTCTTCGAGGGGTTTGACTGGATCTGAGCTATGCACGTTTTCTTTCTGGCTTTTGATAGGATCAGGGCTCTGCGGGCTGTCTTCTTGAGCTTTTACTGGCCCGGGACTCTGAGGGCTGTCTTCGTGGGCTTTAACTGGACCGGGACTTTGAGGGCTGTCTTCTTGGGCTTTAACTGGACCAGGACTCTGAGGGCTGTCATCCTGGGCTTTGACTGGTTCAGGGCTCTGAGGACTGTCATCCTCGACTTTGAGCAGGCCATGGCCCTGAGAGCAAGTCTCTTGATCCCCCAGTTCCATTTGATTTTCATTGCTATGACAAGTTTCTACAGGTTTTGCTGTGTCCATTGCTTCGTCAACCTCCTCCGTTTCTGTGTCTACATGCACAGGTGTGGACACACTTGGTGAACTGGGAATAGGTGTTCCCATTGCAGGTGTCTCACAGTCACTGTTGGTGGCAGTGTCTGCATTTTCCAAAGCTGCCCAAATCAGCCTCTGCTGCTCCTCCAGTTCCTCCAGTGTCAGGTCATCCTCTGTTCCCTCCACAGTCTCATCAACTACTACCCAGTTATTCCCTCGCAGAGCTGGGGAGCCATTTGTGGGTGTGAGAGGAGGTGTACCTTTAGGGAGAGGGGGGGGAGTGGGTGTAGCAGGAGGAGTGCCCTGCGGTAAAGGAGGAGGCGAACTAAAGCAAGGTGAGCCAGGGGGGAGTGGTGGTTGGAACTGGAAGTCACCGAGGCCATGAGTATGATAAGGTGTTCCTGGGTCTGAGGGAAGACATAAAAAAGAGTCACCCAAAAATCTGAAAGTTACTACGGAAACAGCTGATTACTGTATTGATGAGTATTATCCTGTATTTTAGCAATAAATAAAAACAGAAGATGTGCTTATCATGGTATTTTTTTGTTTTCAGTCAGAAGAGTGGATATCAAAAGATATCAGATTACTGTTACCCTTTTTGAATGTGATCTAATTTTAAAAACAAAACTTATTTTCTAGTGACTTTTCAAAGACAATTAAGATGTGTGAACACGTGCCTGATGAGAAGAGTGATTAAGATAACAGTTACCTGATTCAATATCCATATCTGAGCTCCTGTCTGAGTTTCTATCAGGACTGGACCTTGTCTTCTTTCTTAGCTGTGGAGATAAGTCAGATTCATGCCGTCGCTTGTTGCAGGTGGCACCAGGCTGTTGGAAAGAGGATTATTTGAATGTGAAATGAATTATGTTTAATGCATTACAAAGATTGCACAGAATAGAATTCATGGGTGAAAGATACAGAAATTGCTGCAAAAATTTTTTTATGTGGTTACAATCCTTCAGCCATTCCGGTGTGACATAAGAGTGACTCCATAGCTCTGTCTAAACCAGAGTGATGTCAAGGAGAACACATGCAGATCTGTCAAGTAGTAGCTGAGGTTCTGGTGCAGGGCTTGACAGTAATATCCAGAGTTTGGTCAGATAGGAAGTTGTTTCAGTTGTCTTAAGAGGAAAAACAACCAAACACTTGATGGACTTGAAGATAATTACCATAGGGAAGTTGTTAGACAGGTAGGCTGCATAGTTTTGCTTCAAGTGACTGCTCTGCATCGGAATGGAACCATACTGCATGAACTCCTGGAGATCAGAAAAATAGCAAAGATAAATTACAGTATGAGCACCTGTGACCTGCAACCAAAAAGTCCTGAAATGTTTCTCTTGAAAGAGAAGTGTACTGTCATAGTGACAATGATTTCTTCTAACAGATAAAGCAGTTCATAAACACTTTTAACATAAAGTGACCCCATACTACAGTATTTACATAAATCAATACAATTTGACGGTAAAAATATTGTATTTATACTTTTCAAATATTTTTGGACAGATGCTAAATTCTGAAAAAGTCACATCATTAAAGACTACTGCATTGATCCCCCCTTTTTTGAGAAACACTGAAGCTACAAACAAAACAGAATATTAATGTACCTGAAATATAACAATAACATAAACATGGACTCACATTACTACTGATATAATCAAGGAAAACACTTTAAAAGATTATATTGTAGGACTTACATCTTTCATTTTGTTTGGTGCAGGTACATTAAAGCCTGGGAAATCTACCAGTTTGGAAACATCATAAGAGATGTTTTGCAAATTGGTATTGTCTGTTCTATTACCATCATTTGAAACTGGGGAAAAAGAAAAACAGATTCAACTCAAACTCTGTACATTTCAAATAATGTGCTGCAGTTTTTTTCACACAGGAAAAAAACAAAAACAGAGGAACCACAAAGACTTTGACTCATTTAAAACATACCATTTCCATCATACAGTATTAAACCAGAGTTTTCCATCTCTGCCTCTTTGAGCCAACCAGGCGGGTAACCCAGCTGCCTCATGCGGTAAATCAGAGGCGGAAGGGTGTTGCCATCAATTCCCAGAGCTGACAACAGTTCCTCACTGTTTAAAAGCACAACAAAGTTTAAAAAAATTAACGATTATGATAAACTTGCGCTTTTTACAAAAGATACTATATGTAATTAAATGGTGTTTGTGTTTATTGTGAACAAAATAACAATCCTGCCTCATGACTCCGGGCTTGTATTTAGCAAACCGCTCCTCCACTTCGTCAGAATGGTATCGCTGGTTACTCTGCATTCCCTGGTTGCTGCTCTGATTAAACTCCTTTCTTCTCTCATTAATTGCAGCCATGTCTTTAGGCTAGGAGGGTAATAATTTATACATTTTGTAAATCTAGTTATTGTGTTAAACTAGGGCTGGTGCTAATAGTGATAATGTTCACTTGTTCTTACCTTAGGACAGTCTCTCAGCTGATGACCACTCGAGCCACAGTTGAAACACATAGATTTGGGTCTAAAGTGAACAGATTAGAGGTGATTCATTAGATATTTATATGGCACACATGAACATCACAAAGCTAGTAATGAACTGAAGACGATAAAGAAAATAAAGCCTCATTAATAGCCCCACACACACCTTTTGTCTTTTATTTCTATTTCCTGTCCATCCGTGCCAATGACTTGGTTGAAAACCTGGTGATATCTTTTCAATGATTCAGGAATTTTATCATATTTGTGCAAAACAAAATCAACAAAACTTCTGTCTATTTCAACACCTTAAAAGAGGTTCCACTGATATGCTGGGCATTCTAAAATTACATGAATACCTTAGAAAATTCTCATCCCATGGCAAAACAGTTCTCTGCACAGACAACAGAGGTCCAAAACAAATGACCTGACAGATGAGACTGTCAATTCTGGTGAAATGGCAATGTACACATTTTAAAGATACGCTGGAACATCCCATCCATCAGTCATCTGGGGGTTTTCATTTACCAGAGGCTGTCCAAGTTTATCAAGACTGAAGGTAGTGAAATACAACACACTTCCAACTACCTACAACAAGAAGGTAAGAAAATAGTTTGATAGGTTAATATAGCATGAAGACTATTTGGAAACATCCCTTTTAGTTTCCATGTGTCAGGAAATTGTAAATGTGCAAATCACTAGAAATAACAGTAAACACTCACTTTAAAGGCTTCAGTTGTTGTTCTGACACTACTTGCTGAGGACATCTGTAGATCTTCATCCAAAGCAAAAGCTGAATTCTTAAAAAAAAAAAAAAAAAAAAAGTAGAACATGTTTTGTTTTGTAAAGTTACATCTGCATTACTATTAATTACGAAAATATTTTCAGTGTAAATACCTGAGGTTTCATGTGAAACGTGGATTTTTTCTTTTCATTGTTTGGTTTCTGGTGCTTTAAAATCACACTGCAGATGCAATCTTCAATTTCTTGTCGACACTCTCTAAAGATGACACAGTAGTTGTTTTCTTTTTTTCCCCCATCACTAATATTTCCATGGTAATGTTTCAGTAATAACTAAGTAGGGCGGAACACGCGATCAATATGCTGTAACTTTCTTCTGTTAGCCATTATGTAAAAACTTGTTTTCGAAAAAAGTGGTTAAACACTAACATTAAAGTAGTTTTAATGTTACCATAATGAGTTCACCTTGGTCAGCCATCGCAAGTGTGCAAGCACAGTTATTTAACATATTTAATGAGGAAATTTCTTACTTTGAAACA